>OU974072.1:10514097-10674097 GCA_918843875.1 Diadumene lineata
TTATTTAATTGATATTTATTTGTTAAAACGTTCTCAAGTCTTTTGTTCTTCAGATTTTTCGCGTCAAGTTCTTTCAGTCTGCTAATATCTTTCCTCATGTTGTTAATTCTGTTCTGTATTCTTCTTTTCCATGGTGGATATTTGTCATTATTCCTTTTCCTTTCATTCATCTTGTACCCAAGTTCCCCTGTGACTACTAATCCGGTGGCATATAGCAGTTTATTTGTTTCTGTTATAGATCTTGTTGGAATGCTGTCCATAACTTTGTTGACATCTGCTGTGATTTTTGTTAGCTTGACTGAGTATTTTAACTTGGGTAATCTTTTCCGCTGCTCGGTATTATTCATCGTATCTATGATCTTCTGCCTTAATTCCATCTGATATTCTGATAAATCGTTTAGCGAGTGTTCTTGTTCAATATGTTGTTCATCATGTATTATGGTGTCACCATCATGGTCGTCAGATACTGTATCATTTTCAATATTCTGGATATCGAGAGGGTGTTCGTCATTTACTTCCGTTAATTCTTTTGTCGCTTGGTATTTAATTTGATCAAGTTCAACATCTGTGAACCATTTCTTTTTGATGATCATGTTCTTTTGTAGTGTTAGTCTTTTCTCGCCAACGTTGATATCAGGATGCTTTTCTATCCAGAGTTCGTTCATTCTTTTGCCAAAGTACTTTCCTTCTGTTTTAGCCTTAAAGAAGCACATCAGTACATCTTTATTTTCATCTGTACTCCATTTTCGTCTTGATCTTGATGTTTGGTTGGTTGTTTGTTCCAGTAGCCCAATGTCCACTGCTTGTACTGGTTCCTCTACAAGCGGTGTAGGTGCGATTACCTCGGGCGTTAAATTTGCCATAAGTTTGGCTCTTTATTTCACTCACTAGGAGGTGTTTTGGAACAATTTCAGTGCGCGCGCATTCACCAAATGAAGATTGCACGCGCTGGAGCTCTGTCTAAGAGAAAATCCTAACGGTCACGCACGTTCTACTTTGTTTGAAAATCTTAGCGAAATAAATAAAGTGACGGTTTTCTCAAATTATTGAAAACCTTTGTAAAAAGATTAACGGTTTTATAAAAATGTTGAAAATCTTTTTCAGATGTTTTGTTATGTGAAATTCGCTATTCGCTATATTCAAAGCTTAAAGAGATGTTGATTTTTTACAATTGTGTCTTGGTCTTATTTGTTTTTCACAGTCAAAACATATTTCAACCTTCAGTGGCTGTTTCGCTCGACGATTCTGGTGAGGACTAGATTAGCGATAAAATCACCAATATTTACAAAAATACTCCTAAAATATGATGAAAAAACTAATACTAACCTTACCAATCTAAATCGACAAGCAGATCAAATTCACAATGTAGTTTTAAGCGTAAGAACGATCAAATTTTAAGAGCTCTTAGAGGTGAACCTTCACAGGTTGAGCGCGCGGGAACCATAACCATTATTATTATTATTATTATTTTTATTATTATTATTATTATTATTATTATTATTATTATTATTATTATTATTATTATTATTATTATTATTATTATTATTATTATTATTATTATTATTATTATTATTATAACATATCTTTTCGAACGCTATTTCAACTTTTTATGGTATCATAACAAATAATAACTTGCGGTTCAGATTATTATTATTAACATAACTTTTCGAACGCTATTTCAACTTTTTATGGTATCGTAACAAATAATTAATTACTTGCGGTTCAGACCATGATTCAATCAGATGCATTTGTTTGCAATTCAGTTATGCCCTTGATAAAAATAGATGCTGTTTATCAACGTTTGAAATACGAGCTTCGATGTTCTTCTTAATGAAAAAAAACAATAGTATTCTGATGTATTACAATTCGGAAAAAAACACTTTGTGCTTTTTAGATATGATCAATCCTTTTAGATTAGGGTTTACGGTTAGCGGGTTTCTTGGCACCCTAGCAAATAGGCGCTTGTCCAACGTATGATTATTCATACTGTTATTATGACATTTATCTATTTATTTTTTCTATTTTTAAAATAATCAAAGTGTTATGATGATACTCAATGTATCATTTTTTTAGCCTGGTAGACATCTATTTTTACGGTGCCTATTGATGCGCGAAAGTGATTCGTCAATTCCCCCAAGAGCAAAATCAATTACAAACAACACATTTGTGTGATAAACAAGATGTTAGTGACTGATTATTGATTCTACATGATACGGTGACTATTTGGAGCAAAATAATCTATTTTTGTACTAAATGACTATTTATTGACTGATGTTGTTGTTGATTTGGTTCTCGTATCTTAATTAAATTAAAGATATCGTTATTTTTGGATTTAAAAACATTTTTGGATGCCAATTGAAATTTGGAGTATTTTAGTAGTGTAAGACTATTTTTGGATATATTCTCAAAAACGCAGGATGTTTAGCGCGGTATGAAAAATAATATTTTTGGATTTCAAAATGATTTGAATCTAAATATAATTTTGTATTGTTTTATTTTTGCGTCAAATGTTTTCATGGGGATTATCAGTATGTCCCGTAGGCAGGTAAACTGACTGGACCCTGGAAGTGCTCACAGTCTCTTATTTCAGACATTTGTAGGGTGATATGAACATACGAACTAAAAATAACTGAAAAAAAAAACTGCTGATAAAAATACTCTTAGTAAAATGTTTTAAATTCATTTAATGATTTGCATTTTTTTTAATAAGATTTTTTTGACATTCACTGATAAACAACGTGATAACTAACAAATGTTAGCGCATGGAGTTTTTCTCGTTTCAATCTGCTAGCACTAGTAAATTGAATGTTAGAATCAGAAAACACTAGTCCAAAAAATCTCAGAAATAATCATTGTAGAATTATTTCAGATATCACTATTATTGTGATGATAATAGCAGTCGATTCCATATTATAAACTGACTATTTTTCGTCTATTTACATGAATCTACGTACATTACAGTGTTTCCAGAATAATGACGTTAATAGTATAGCCTTTCTACATCCGTATACTATAACCCACGCATAGCTTGTTCTGCCGGCTTTATATGGTTCAGATCGTATTGTGGTATTGTGTTTACACTTGGAAAATACTGGAAACTCGCTCAAGATAATAAAATTCCATAGTTTGGCATATTACGGGTGTGGTACTTCGTAAATGATCCTCTGGAATTCTAACTTTGTGACTGAAACTCTTTTTTATTTCTCGACGTTTTGCTGTAAGTTCTTGGGGTTTTACGCATATCCAATGTCAAAATCACATTTCCTTGTGCTTTAATTCTGAAGAATATAAATGTTTGCATTATGAGATGGGAAGGGAGTTGTACAATTAGCCAGATTGGTGAATACTTTATTTCTGTTATTTCTTCTATTATAAAATATTGTCCTAGATAACCATGCCAAAGGATGTGCTTCCTTTAGTTGTTCTAAGGAATGGGTGGCGAGGCTTTTGCGTCGTTTTCATGCTATAAACATCTGATTTAATAAGCGCAAATGTCTGAAGAGCTAGCGAAGAATAAAAGAAACTCTTTTCGATGTTATAGGCAATGACACAACACACAAACCAGCTATTGGCTTTACATTGACGCATATTAAAGGCGCTGAAACACTTTAGCCCGTTTAAGATCCCAGGTCGTCAGGAACTGGAGATCAAAGGTTGGTATATGTAAAAACTATATATACATATACACTCGTTAGCAAGAACGTTGTGGTTGTTGGTGGATATTTATACAAATATCTAATTTATTCAGTGCATTTAATGATATGCAAAACAAAAAACTCACTTTATTTATTGTTTTGTTTGCGTCATTCAATGAATGTCAAAATATATTTTTCCTGTCTATTATGACATCGTACAGATTAGAAAAAAAGTGAGTTTCGTGTGCAAAAACGGCTTATTTTGCGTTTTGCATCTCATTAGATATTTGTATAAATGTATAAATGTGTACTACAACGCCGGTTCTTGCAAACGAGTGTATATATACAAAGGATAGGGAAGTACTTCTTGATACCTTGTATCATTTTGAAAAACCCATGATGACTAGCGGTTAAAATATTGTATCTATTTTTTTAGATGAAGTTAACACTGGAAAGCTCGTGGTTCGACAGCTGATCAGACTAAATTACTCATCCTTTGAAAATGTAAGAGACTTTTACTCTATTCCTCACTTAGAACATAAGCAGACAAACAAGTAACCTGCGTAGGCACTCATGTTGAGGGGAATTGGGGAAGAGGGAAAAGGAATCGGGGAGGGGAGGAGATACCTTCCTCAATAACGATAATTCAATCAATCAAACAATCAATCAATCAATCAATCAACTCCTAACACGAATAACATGACATTTATAAACACTACCATTCCAGAGAATATCGTGATGGCGTTCAGTAGAGAAATGGAGAGATTCGACAAACGTGTCCTTGTAAATCTAAACTCGTTGCAATATGCAAGGGTCGATCTAGAGGGAGGGGGTGCAAGGGTTGCGCACCTCCCTCTGAGCTCAGATAATCTAAAACAGATTTTCACTGACATTCTTAAGATATTTTTTTTATGTATAACGTTATTCCCCAATGCTGGAAACTCCCTGGATCCGTCCTGATAATGGGTAAATATGGGAAATTTTCTTAACTGTGCAGCGCACCCCGGCCTACTGACTTCTTTTCGATTTCAACAATAAAGAATGCGATATTAGAGACACCTCTTTCTTTCTTGATTTCAAGTAACAGGGGTTTGCCGGGTTAGAGAAGACTGTACCTTTGGAAATCTGGCCTGACTTCAGGCTCAATCACGGTAAAAGGCAGAAGAAGAACCGACCACTTATGTCACTTATGCTATCGAAACACTAATCGATCTGTTTGCAATTGTCTCAAGTGAGTTGTTCAAAACTGCACGTATTCCATGGTGCAAATGTAGTTTCAGAGACGTCAACAGCTGAAACTTACAGCTGGAAGTACAGTATCTTTAGTTCTTGTCAGTTATGTCAATATAACATGCCTGCATAAAATGCTATTCATAAAACAGTACTGTTATGCAAGTACGTTTTCTCAGCTGAATAGCTAATACTATATTTAGACCATGTAAAACCTCCAAGTTTTATGGCGCAGTAAAAAATTGAGTTGTCATGAGTTGCAGTCTTATGGCTGAGGCAGTTAAAAGACTTGTCAGGAACTCTAATTTATTTCCTGAAGTAATAATCCTAAAGAGCTGTAAAGTGCGCTCAGAAACATTAAAAAACAATGTTTTTGTGTTCCGGTTTTGTATTATAGATTGATAAGCTGAACTGGAAGTACTGAAATCATCGTAACATAGATTGCAACATGCAAATGTAGCTAATGTAATGTAAAGCCGAGGCGGTGTAACGTTCTTCAGTTAGAATGACTCTAAAATGAACATGAGATGCCATTGTGTTGTCTGTGTTGACAAAAATGTTTTTCAATGAGTTTTAATTCCTGCAAATGACCTAAACCTACCATGTAAAATTTTTTTGTGAGGATAAACGCTGTAATTGTCACATTACGTGACGACTATAGCAATTGTTATTTTGATTATTAATTATTAATTAAAAAATAGATCATTAATTTTATTAATATTAATTAATTAATTAAAATGTGCATCAGATGTCAATGTGTTATCTGTGTTGATAAAGCATGTTACTGAAAAGCCATTTTTCTGAGTTGCAATAAAAGTATGCAGTGATGTTCGTATTAATGATTGAATGTATTTTTTTGAAGTTTTTATGACTTGCGACAATAAAGTGATGCCTTGGTTGACGTTTTTGCGTAGATCGTTGGAGCTTCAACACAAAATAATAATTTCCTTTGGCATGCATAAACTCAAAATGATAATACAAAATGGTATTGTCAATAAAATTAGCTTGTATTCTTCGGAATATATACTTGAGAGTATAAAACAATTACGGAACACATGGCTGCAACATGTTACAACTTGCACAGACCTCAAGCCGACCTTCCTCTATGTGCACAGCTTGCTCTCATTAATATGCATATTGTGTAATCACTGTAAATTACATATTCCCTCCTCGAAATGAGAGAGACTCTGCTAGGAGGGAAAATTACATATTGCGCAAGCTAAGACCTTTTAATCTTTGCATCTCACAAGCTGCTAAGATAGTTATATTAAGATGATTGTTTTGCGCAACTGAACAACTCATATATACACCTATCAAATTTGTAAAAACGCTGTCCATGCATGAAAAAGAACTTGAGCAATCTAGAAATACCTGGCATGAATGAGATACTATGTATTCCTAAACAATTGTTATTGCAATCAGGTTTGTGTACACAATCGTGCATCCCCGGCGTGCATAGCTACATCTAGTTACTACTTCTGCATAAAGGCGATGTCTCATGATGTAACACTTCTTACAACTACTCTTCTAATATTATTGCCTTGTTGCACGAGGTATTGCAGTGTATAACAAACACTGCGAGGATATCGTTGTAGGGGAAGTAAATTAAACGGTGTAAGTGCCCCGAGACGATGCTTCCTTCTTTGTATTTTGCAGACTTGAAGAGAGCACCTGGCAGTTGAGGCACATTTTAGAAAAGGTTATAAAGGGTAACAGCTCTGTTCTTCATATTAGATTTTGTGTTTTGCTACCTATGTTTTCGGACAACGTGACCATCTTCAAGGCAAATGATAAAAATGAAATTTGTCATTTATGTGTAACTTTTGTTGCATTTGACTTTTCGAAAATTCAAAGTGGCGTATGTGATCATATGCATGCATGGAGTTATTGAAATCTCTGCGCTCCCAACCCGCACGCTGAGTTTGGGGCATTTTTATCGCTTTCAAATATGTTAAACAAAGGTCAGACAAGTATTAACATATAGCTGAGTACTCAGATAAAAGTATTCAGATAAAAGAAAGAATAAACAATCAAACTGACACAGATTGGGATGTCGTTCTATATCAGACACATGTTAAAGTGTTTAACTTAACGAGAAAGTCTTCAGGGTCACACGTACTTCGAATTTGCGTTTCAGCAAAAAAGTATGTAAACCTCTACTGTATAATATTTCATTTGGTCTTATCAAAATCATGTTATTCTTGTGGAAATAATTTAAACGAGACCATCAAAACGTGCACGTTTGCTTAAAACATCAATCTGATCAGTACGGCTTCCACCATTGCGCAATAGTCTATAAAAACTGCATTATGGTCGTTTACAAACTCAAATAACTCAAACAAACAAAATGACTTAGCAATTGAAGCAACAATTCAGTAATGGTTTATTAATAAGTCAGCTTGTAAACCAAAACCATTGAAAAACATGGTATTTATTCACAAATGTGAGTAAATTTACTGATCTACCGAACTAACCTGAAAAACCGGTTTATACTTTCAGTTTATACTTTCAGATTGTTTTGAATGACTAACAATATTTCATCTGTGGCATATAGTGACACAGAAAAAAACCTGATTTTAAAACTTGGCTGACCTGTTAAACCTGTTTGTGTCATCTTGACTTGTAGATACTAAGGGACGGACCATTAGATATTTGAGGGTGGGGGGATGGGCATTTTTTTTTGTGCAGGATATTTTTTTCCCATGTGATGGTTGTGCAGGATATTTTCTTCCTCCCTGCACGATATTTTTTATTCACACATCTGGCGTGCACGATATTTTTTTCTCTGTTTAATGCTTTGCTCGATATTTTTTTTGGTATTTGCCCAACACACCCCCCCTCTTCCCTCAAATATCTAATAATCCGTCCCTAAACGTTGGCATGAGGTACGAGGTACCTAAACTTGATAAGCCTGATTGCCTTAAAACAGGTTTGTACTGGTATTGCTGTATATCAGTAGTGACGACTCAACTCTGTCCTGACATTCAATGTCTCTCGATCTATTATGTATTTGAAAACCTACCATCTTTTATGAGAGACGTAGATAAGAGAGAAGACAATGTATTTAACAATTTGTGTAGCTACGCACTATATTATAAAACGTTCAGGAACCAGTCCAATATTGCATAATTGTCTGCCAATATATAGTTATGCATTCATATTATGTACTTATTGACTGAGTTAGGTCGGGCCGTACGGGAAAATATTTGGCTCGAGGTGATGCCGTACGGACCGACCTAACTCAGTCAATAAGCATTTTATTATATGACCCTCATTTTTGATCATTTTTGAGCATTTTTGAGCATGTTTACTTTTGAGCAGGGCCGTACGTTTTCGTACGGCCCTGCTCGAAAAAGCCGTACGGCCCTACTCACGTCATCATCTACGAAGGTTTTTTTAAGAGCGCGCGCCCGGGCGGATACGGGTCATGTGATAAATATATATATTTCGTTTGGGGAGCGCCCCTTTCTTCAGCCCCGCGCTATGCAGGCTATCTTTTTACTTGACTAAACATCTCAGTATTTCCAAGAGGTGTCCACCTGCTATAATGTGGAACTTCCAATTAATCGACTTGATTGGATTCTAAAATTGGTTTCAAACAGATGGCATGTTTTCTACCGATTTGGATTGAAAAAGGCCAAACTGATGATGATAGAAGATGCTCCCGGAAAACAGGGTGCTAATGGCAAATCTCTGCAGTTAAATATGAACGGCAGTTCATCTTAATTTTTTTTGTCAAAAGCAGCGATTAATTATTAGCTTTTGTCTCAAGTCAAATTACTTATTATTATTATTATTATTATTATTATTATTATTATTATTATTATTATTATTATTATTATTTTTTTTTTTTTTTTTTTTTACATGAAAGTACCTCAGTTTATTACTAAATTTCAGTCAAATCTCAGGTAACTGTTAATCCAATTGTTATACTCTGGTAAGCGCTTTATACACGACCGAGAGAGCCTGAGTCCTTGTGGATGGCAAATCCCCGTACGAGAAATCTGTGCTTTGAATGATAGGCAGTGTGACCGCTAAAACACGCCCATGAATAGCTAAAATTGATCAGGATATTTGATAATGTTATCAGAGTAATTTGTGCAATTTTATTTCTGGCGCTGATTCTGTGAGATGTCCGGAAATTTTCCAGATGGAAGTTGCCATCTTACAGCGCCTTTTCCCTGTGGGCATTTTTTCGCCCAGCCGGATATAGCTATTAATTATAACTCTCTTGTGTTGAAAAAAAGACAACATCAATTAGTTGTAGCTATATTCTGATTAGTACGGATATACTAATGAGTCGTGCTATTGTGCATGTTTTATGTACTAGATCCAGGCATAATTTATCTACACGTACGTTAATACAAGTACTATATCCTTAATGAAACTCTTCTTTAAACCACAGATGCCCTTGACTTGTGACAGGCTCAAGGCCAAGGTTGCGATAGGATTGAGTAGGAAAAGAGTCGACCATTTTTAGAATTAGTATAATGACAAGTGCTTTTGGATTAAAAGGTGAAGTTATTTGAGGGTATCAATCAAATATGCCATTGTTACGAAATCTATATTTGATGACAAAGACAAAGTTCATAATGGAATTGAAAAATTTGTGCAAGTGGGAGTCGAAAAATCACGAAAAAGCATTTTTGAGAAGTTGAAGTTATCGCATTTACAGTGCACGCAAAGACGACGAGCAGTATACTTTACATTAATCTATGCAGTTGTAAAATACCAATATATTGATAATTATATATTTCTATATATTAGAATATGTTTGTTTGATTTATTACAAGCCCGATCGTATATGCCATTTATGACATTGTTGAAGCCTGGTTTTCGCATGTAAAATAACTAAGCACAGGAACATTAATACAAGAGGAGACGACAATTTTGATTCTTATTTGTATACGCTTGTGTTTTACTGATGTCATCATACGGCCATAAATGAGTCAGCATAAGATAAATGATGGTGTATGTTTGCTCGCTTAATACGCTTGCAGTTATTTCACAAGTCAGAATAGAAAAGTTTAAATCACATATTGAATTGCGACTTTAATTAGAGCGCAGCAATGGAAAAACAGAACAAACGAATTCGAAAGTAAACCTGTTTTCTTTTTGACACCCATATTTCTTTCTGGTTGTCGTTGTCTTGGAAGCCTGACGAGCAGATAGTCCAGTCCGTGTTCAGTTGCTTAGTTACAGCTCTTTCTATGAAAACATACATGAATATCATAGAAAAGAAAAAAATAATGAAATCTATCTAACATGTACGTTTTTTGCATGTTCAAAATCAAGCTAAGTTGATTAAGCCAAAGAGTCAAGAAAATAAGAAGGAAAAATAAACAAATAAACAAGCGCGCATATGCGCATATATAAGCATGGAGTCGTGCAGGCAATCCGAGCAAGCTCAGCACAAGACTTACTAGATACAATAATAAATCCTCTAATATCCAGTCAGTTCCAAACACAATTTATAGGATAAAAAAACTGTAAGTGCGTCGTTGCAAACAATCAATCACGCAAGCAGGCAATTTAATGAATACAAAATTAAGAAATTTCACTGGCTTGAACTACTTGACATTGCTTAAATCTAACGAGCCTAAATGAGTATCCAATATACTCAACTTAAAGTCAAATATAAAAAGTATAGTAGTCTAGTGCTGCCAAGGTGAACAAGCATAATCTGAATTCGTGTTTGAATACACGTTCGTTTTAAAAAAAATTATTTCTACTACCCCTTTCTATACACTAGTCAGGGCCAAGAGAACACGTGCTTACTCTAATCGCACTTCGATATAATAATATGTACTTAAGTTTCAATGGTGATGATGGTGGGTGCGCTTCTTACCACACCCTAGTTTATGCTTTCTTACTTGAGCCATGTAATTTTCCTCAGCTTAACAGTGACGGTAGTGATGATGGTCTTTGCTTTTCCTAAAAACTCCCTGGGTCAGTGCCATAAGGGCCAAGAACGCGTGCTTTCTCTTATCTTTAATATTCAGTAGCTTAATAGCAGGGGTGGATCCTGGATTGTTTCCAGGAGGGGGTGCATCATCTTCAGGAGGGGGTGCACTACCCTGAAAACATGAAATACTGAGGTTATTTTGGGAAAAAAATATTTGATAAAACAAGGACTCGAAATCCTCCCCCCTGCACCCCTCCCATAGATCCTCCATTGAATAGTGTTCTTATAGTAATGATAATGATGTTGGTGCTGTTTCTATGAGCTTCCAACGTGCTTACTCAAAAGATATAATCGATCAGATAAACACAATTATCTAGTTTAATTAATTGTGATGGCACTTATGATGATGATGGTAATGAGTCCAGTGACTGATGATGATGATGAACTATTGTTATGATCATGGTGAGGATGATGATAAGTGATGATGATGATGACAAGAATATGATAATGAAATATTGGTAAAATGATTTCCGTACAGAGTGGTTCATTCCAGAGAACCGTTTGTATATTCCATTTATCTAAACGATCAAATAACCCCTGATGAATTGGGTACTGCAGTTCTAGTATTTCATCATCGTAATCATTTTCATCATCATCATCACAATCATCATCGTTTTTCTTTTGTTTTTTATAAGTTACATGTTATCATC
The DNA here is from genome assembly GCA_918843875.1 of Diadumene lineata. Lineage (NCBI taxonomy): Eukaryota > Metazoa > Cnidaria > Anthozoa > Actiniaria > Diadumenidae > Diadumene > Diadumene lineata. The sequence goes on from OU974072.1 coordinate 10,525,578, forward strand.
ATTCTCCAACTATAGCTATTATACTTGCGATCATATTTTAGGTAAAAAAAAAGCAGGTTATTGTTTTCAGCAACCCTGAAGTGCCACCGTGCACTTTCAGTTTTCTTCTCAAACTTTTACCACGTGTTCGGCTCTGCAAATTTGTGTTATTGAAGCAAAACTGCTTGAGGTCGGGCAAACATTGAGAAGTCTTCAGAGTATTATAAAAATCTATAAACACTTACATTTCATATGTACGAAAGAATAACTGAATAAGATGACTAAAAAGATGTCACAACAGTTTGGGCTTCCTGTATTACAACGATCCCATGATCCTCAGCAGTTTCAAGCGCGAAGTTTGAAGAGAAGGGTAAGTACTTCATGTATGACCATATTATAATGTCCTGAGCTTGTTATACTGTCTAAGCATATAGTGTCCTGCATGAGCATGCTATGATCATATGTCCCAAGCACTGATCACCTGTCCCTAGCTGTGACCAACTGTCCCTACCTATGATCAACTGTCTCTAGCCATGATCAACTGTCCCAAGCAATGATCAACTGTCCCTAGCTGTGATCAACTGTCCCTAGCACTGATTAACTGTCCCTAGCTATGATCAACTGTCCCTAGCTATGATCAGCTGTCCCTAGCACTGATCAACTGTCCCTAGCACTGATCAACTGTCCCTAGCTATGATCAACTGTCCCTAGCTATGATCAACTGTCCCTAGCCATGATCAACTGTCCCTAGCTGTGATCAACTGTCCCTAGCACTGATCAACTGTCCCTAGCACTGATCAACTGTCCCTAGCACTGATCAACTGTCCCTAGCGTCCCTAGCTATGATCAACTGTCCCTAGCACTGATCAACTGTCCCTAGCACTGATCAACTGTCCCTAGCTGTGATCAACTGTCCCTAGCTGTGATCAACTGTCCCTAGCATTGATCAACTGTCCCTAGCTGTGATCAACTGTCCCTAGCTGTGATCAACTGTCCCTAGCACTGATCAACTGTCCCTAGCACTGATCAGCTGTCCCTAGCACTGATCAACTGTCCCTAGCACTGATCAACTGTCCCTAGCACTGATCAACTGTCCCTAGCACTGATCAACTGTCCCTAGCTGTGATCAACTGTCCCTAGCATTGATCAACTGTCCCTAGCTATGATCAACTGTCCCTGGCTATAATCAACTGTCCCTAGCACTGATCAACTGTCCCTAGCTATGATCAACTGTCCCTAGCTGTGATCAACTGTCCCTAGCACTGATCAACTGTCCCTAGCTATGATCAACTGTCCCTAGCTGTGATCAACTGTCCCTAGCTGTGATCAACTGTCCCTAGCACTGATCAACTGTCCCTAGCACTGATCAACTGTCCCTAGCACTGATCAACTGTCCCTAGCACTAATCAACTGTCCCTAGCACTGATCAACTGTCCCTAGCACTGATCAACTGTCCCTAGCTATGATCAACTGTCCCTAGCATTGATCAACTGTCCCTAGCATTGATCAACTGTCCCTAGCACTGATCAACTGTCCCTAGCTGGGATCAACTGTCCCTAGCATTGATCAACTGTCCCTAGCATTGATCAACTGTCCCTAGCACTGATCAACTGTCCCTAGCACTGATCAACTGTCCCTAGCTGTGATCAACTGTCCCTAGCACTGATCAACTGTCCCTAGCACTGATCAGCTGTCCCTAGCACTGATCAACTGTCCCCAGCTATGATCAACTGTCCCTAGCTGTGATCAACTGTCCCTAGCTGTGATCAACTGTCCCTAGCTATGATCAACTGTCCCTAGCACTGATCAACTGTCCCTAGCACTGATCAACTGTCCCTCGCACTGATCAACTGTCCCTAGCACTGATCGACTGTCCCTAGCTATGATCAACTGTCCCTAGCACTAATCAACTGTCCCTAGCACTGATCAACTGTCCCTAGCTGTGATCAACTGTCCCTAGCGTCCCTAGCTATGATCAACTGTCCCTAGCGTCCCTAGCTATGATCAACTGTCCCTAGCACTGATCAACTGTCCCTAGCACTGATCAACTGTCCCTAGCTGTGATCAACTGTCCCTAGCTGTGATCAACTGTCCCTAGCATTGATCAACTGTCCCTAGCTGTGATCAACTGTCCCTAGCTGTGATCAACTGTCCCTAGCACTGATCAACTGTCCCTAGCACTGATCAGCTGTCCCTAGCACTGATCAACTGTCCCTAGCACTGATCAACTGTCCCTAGCACTGATCAACTGTCCCTAGCACTGATCAACTGTCCCTAGCTATGATGAACTGTCCCTAGCTGTGATCAACTGTCCCTAGCTGTGATCAACTGTCCCTAGCTTTGATCAACTGTCCCTAGCACTGATAAACCCTCCCTAGAACTGATCAACTGTCAACTGAAAAATCAAGCGCCATATATAGGTATTTTAAGTAAAAACTGTTTACGCCTTCAAAATCACAACTAGTTGATTATGTTCAATGTTATGTTCTTATATACAGTGCTTGATTATGAATAATAGTTCTTTCTGTTTTTGATACACTGAGTCACAAATAGAAGATTTTTGGATATGAAGTGAATAAATCAGCATTGAATAGAAAATATGTGCAGATAAATAAATAAATGAAATTTTTGATCAAATCATACAATGACCTGTCAAATACAATATCATTTATTTCATAACAAAAATTGTAACTAACAATTTTTGCAATAATATATATACGTCGCGTCAAGGAGGCCATACAGATCAGACTCCATCCCACCAACTTTAAAAGAGAAAGCTGCTTTGAAATCCCAGAAGCATACATTCACACCATCAAAATGTACTCCCATGGGAATAGACAAGTATAAAATGTTGCGTCATCCCTTTCTACCGCATTTCGATCACCAGATGATGACTAGCTGTTCAATGCAGTCCAAACGTCTCGTTTTTTACAAGACTATGAGACAAATGATACATGATGATAAGTAACTTTTATTTATTTATATCCTAATTGTTTTATTTCATAACTTCCATATTTCAGTAATTAAGTGCAACTTATGATTCTGAACTACTGCACTATTTAGTAGTATGAGCACTTTAATTTATATTTAGTATTTATAAGCCAGAAAAAGCTGAACATGCAAGCATTATGATCTAGGGGATTCAAATTAGCTAGAAATTAAGAAATGATATTAAATGTTTGTAGTAATGCTCTATCTTATAATGCTAATTCTATTTCTCTTTGTTATAACAGTACTATCTAATTATATTAGTACTCTGTAAAAACAGCTTTTGCAGGTCCATATGCAAAGTCAAGTACTATTTTTTGCAAATGCCCACTCAATCCATTGTTGCATTTGACAATTTGCCATGCAAATTAGGTTAAATCTCCATTAATAGTAAATAGTTAAAGAATTTCTGGTCACAGCTGGTATTGGCTTGTTTTGAAAGACACTCATTAATTAATGAGTTTAAATATATAGGGACAGTTGATCACAGCTAGGAACAGTTGATCAGTGCTAGAGACAGTTGATCAGTGCCAGGGACAGTTGATCAATGCTAGGGTCACAGTTGATCAGTGCCAGGGACAGTTGATCAATGCTAGGGACAGTTGATCAGTGCTAGGGACAGTTGATCAGTGCTAGGGACAGTTGATCAATGCTAGGGACAGTTGATCAATGCTAGGGACAGTTGATCCCAGCTAGGGACAGTTGATCAGTGCTAGGGACAGTTGATCAATGCTAGGGACAGTTGATCAATGCTAGGGACACTTGATCATAGCCAGGGACAGTTGATCATAGCTAGGAACAGTTGATCAATGCTAGGGACAGTTGATCACAGCTAGGGACAGTTGATCAATGCTAGGGACAGTTGATCACAGCTAGGGACAGTTGATCACAGCTAGTGACAGTTGATAACAGCTAGGGACAGTTGATCATAGCTAGGGACAGTTGATCAGTGCTGGGGACAGTTGATCATAGCTAGGGACAGTTGATCATAGCTAGGGACAGTTGATCAGTGCTAGGGACAGTTGATCAGTGCTAGGGACAGTTGATCAGTGCTAGGGACAGTTGATCAGTGCTAGGGACAGTTGATCACAGCTAGGGACTGTTGATCATGGCTAGGGACAGTTGATCATAGCTAGGGACAGTTGATCAGTGCTAGGGACAGTTGATCATAGCTAGGGACAGTTGATCAGTGCTAGGGACAGTTGATCATAGCTAGGGACAGTTGATCAGTGCTAGGGACAGTTGATCAGTGCTAGGGACAGTTGATCAATGCTAGGGACAGTTGATCAGTGCTAGGGACAGTTGATCAGTGCTAGGGACAGTTGATCAGTGCTAGGGACAGTTGATCAATGCTAGGGACAGTTGATCAATGCTAGGGACAGTTGATCCCAGCTAGGGACAGTTGATCAGTGCTAGGGACAGTTGATCAATGCTAGGGACAGTTGATCAATGCTAGGGACAGTTGATCATAGCTAGGGACAGTTGATCAGTGCTAGGGACAGTTGATCAGTGCTAGGGACAGTTGATTAGTGCTAGGGACAGTTGATCAGTGCTAGGGACAGTTGATCAGTGCTAGGGACAGTTGATCAGTGCTAGGGACAGTTGATCACAGCTAGGGACAGTTGATCACAGCTAGGGACAGTTGATCATAGCTAGGGACAGTTGATCAGTGCTAGGGACAGTTGATCACAGCTAGGGACAGTTGATCATAGCTAGGGACAGTTGATCAGTGCTAGGGACAGTTGATTATAGCCAGGGACAGTTGATCATAGCTAGGGACAGTTGATCAATGCTAGGGACAGTTGATCACAGCTAGGGACAGTTGATCAATGCTAGGGACAGTTGATCACAGCTAGGGACAGTTGATCACAGCTAGTGACAGTTGATAACAGCTAGGGACAGTTGATCATAGCTAGGGACAGTTGATCAGTGCTGGGGACAGTTGATCATAGCTAGGGACAGTTGATCATAGCTAGGGACAGTTGATCAGTGCTAGGGACAGTTGATCAGTGCTAGGGACAGTTGATCAGTGCTAGGGACAGTTGATCAGTGCTAGGGACAGTTGATCACAGCTAGGGACTGTTGATCATGGCTAGGGACAGTTGATCATAGCTAGGGACAGTTGATCAGTGCTAGGGACAGTTGATCACAGCTAGGGACAGTTGATCATAGCTGGGGACAGTTGATCAGTGCTAGGGACAGCTGATCAGTGCTAGGGACAGTTGATCAGTGCTAGGGACAGTTGATCACAGCTAGGGACAGTTGATCAGTGCTAGGGACAGTTGATTAGTGCTAGGGACAGTTGATCATAGCTAGGGACAGTCGATCAGTGCTAGGGACAGTTGATCAGTGCGAGGGACAGTTGATCAGTGCTAGGGACAGTTGATCAGTGCTAGGGACAGTTGATCATAGCTAGGGACAGTTGATCACAGCTAGGGACAGTTGATCACAGCTAGGGACAGTTGATCATAGCTGGGGACAGTTGATCAGTGCTAGGGACAGCTGATCAGTGCTAGGGACAGTTGATCAGTGCTAGGGACAGTTGATCACAGCTAGGGACAGTTGATCACAGCTAGGGACAGTTGATCCCAGCTAGGGACAGTTGATCAGTGCTAGGGACAGTTGATCAGTGCTAGGGACAGTTGATCAGTGCTAGGGACAGTTGATCAGTGCTAGGGACAGTTGATCATAGCTAGGGACAGTTGATCATAGCTAGGGACAGTTGATCATAGCTAGGGACAGTTGATCAGTGCTAGGGACAGTTGATCAGTGCTAGGGACAGTTGATCATTGCTAGGGACAGTTGATCAGTGCTAGGGACAGTTGAGCACAGCTAGGGACAGTTGATCACAGCTAGGGACAGTTGATCACAGCTAGGGACAGTTGATCACAGCTAGGGACAGTTGATCAGTGCTAGGGACAGTTGATCATAGCCAGGGACAGTTGATCATAGCTAGGGACAGTTGATCAGTGCTAGGGACAGTTGATCAGTGCTAGGGACAGTTGATCATAGCTAGGGACAGTTGATCAGTGCTAGGGACAGTTGATCAGTGCTAGGGACAGTTGATCAGTGCTAGGGACAGTTGATCAGTGCTAGGGACAGTTGATCAGTGCTAGGGACAGTTGATCAGTGCTAGGGACAGTTGATCACAGATAGGGACAGTTGATCACAGCTAGGGACAGTTGATCATTGCTTGGGACAGTTGATCATGGCTAGGGACAGTTGATCATAGGTAGGGACAGTTGGTTACAGCTAGGGACAGGTGATCAGTGCTTGGGACATATGATCATAGCATGCTCATGCAGGACACTATATGCTTGGACAGTATAACAAGCTCAGGACATTATAATACGGTCATACATGAAGTACTTACCAAGAGAAGTGTCATGGCCGCCGAATTGTTACAACTTTTCAGCTTTTTGTACGGTAAGAAAGGCTAACACTCACTAGAAATAGCTATGATATTTAAATAAGATCAAAGTGAAGCTTTCTAGTTTATATACAGGGATTGTCAACCTCAAATTTGTGGAAATTCACGAATTTTAATCTCGTGTGTTTTTGTCTCGTGGTGAACTAGTGAAGCAAATCGTTGCATAAATTAAATCGAAATGGCCTTTAAATGCAACTTGAATAGTTATGGAAATATAACTTAAATATTTTTAAATGTTTCATTGTATTTCTGTGTAGATTCTGACATGCATTTAACAAGTCAACATCGTCTGAAAGTTTGCAAACATTCGATGGCGAAACGTCAAGTTGGAGAGATTTTCTAGCTGAATACCATCCTAGGCAACTGAGAAAGAGACTGGAACAAAGTGGTGAGCTACAAAACAGGGCTGTATGTGTGTGGTGTTGGTGAGTACATGAAGTATTTTGTGGTTGTTTTGGATTTTCTGTTGCTCAGTTGTTTAGCTGCAGGGCTGTAAAAATAGACCATTCCTTCAAGGAAGGTTTGTTTTTATGTCCACTAACAATTCAATGTAAATGTCTGTATGGTACAAGACGTCAGTTAGCAATTTAATGATATTGGTTATTAACATGTAAGGTGAAGTTATGATCAAAATTTGGCAATCAATTGTTTTTAGCCTTTCACATGGAGATATTGGTCACATGCCACTTGATATTTTCATCCAGAATGTTACATCAGGACCATTTTGTCCTTTGGTTATTGTAATATGCAGGGATGTTTCTATTCTTAGATTACTCAGTGAAGTGAGTTACTGAGTGAAGCCTGTTTTGAGTCAATCAGTTCAATGTCTCCTGCAAGTGATGCAATGATTGTAGCTGAAATAAAACATGCAGGCATTTTTTAACACCCTAAATTTCTTTAGGCCCTTTCAGTTTACATGGACATTTTCAGCCAAGTCTAGCCAGAAGAAAGAAGTATTTTGTTGTATTGTTAATAGGGACAAAAACACAGACTTCTTTCTTTTATCCCAGACTGAAAATGTCAATGCAATTGAGCCCTTTAGAAAAGAAAAAAAAAATGGAAATTAGACTAATTTATGAAAAGTGGGAGGGATAGGATTATCTAAAAAAAATATTTTTTTGTTAAATATTGTTTAGTGTGGGGTTTAAAAAGGGGTATTCAAAAATATCTTAATCAGGTTAAACTTAGATAACTGAGAGATTATAATATTGGTATAATATTAGTAGATTGATGGGGTAGATTATATGGGTGTTACTTAACTTACTTGCATGAATCCAAAAGTGAACATTACAAATAATAATACTTAATTTTGGTTATTTGTTTTCTGAATGTAGATATGATTGTTTACTTATTGAGTTAACCATTTATTTACATTTAAGTTTGATTCAGTCATATGGATTCCATTCATTCATAGACTCATCCATAGCATTAATTTTCTAGCCAGCATGTGCTACGTTAAAGTATCTCTCTCAAAGACATTTGCAAACATTTGTATTTTGTATTTGTAATTTATTAAATTTGCCATAGATTTACAAAGTGTATCTATTGAAAAAAAGGATGATTCATTCATTCAGGTCTTTATTTGGTAAATTTATGAATTATTTGGCATGTTATTTCACAGCATATCTTCATTACCTTTTAGCTCTATATTATTCTTTTTTTAAATTTATTTTATTTTATTTTGTTATCTTTTTAAATTTGCTGTTATTTCCTGTACTGTGTTGTTGTTTTTTCCTTGTATACACATATAATCAAGCTGCTTTGCTCTCCAGATGTTTTGAGAGGCAAATAGTCATATTACTGACGTTTAACACAAAGTTTCAATTCATCAAATGGGCTTGTGCACAAGGCCCGTAATGGAATGAGAAAATAAGTTTCAAATTCTTTTGATAAACAAGGCTATCCTTAGACTAGACTAGGACTACACTGGATGATTATAGCAATAGTGTGAGACTCACAAAGATTAGAAGAAAAAAATTGGTGAAGAATGAAAATCCACTTTATAAAAATTAAGGATATCTTTTAATACAACAGTCGTCATTTTCAACACAATGTGCATAAAGTTATCTCCTGATAGTTTATCAGTTCATACATGTATATCTTGGCCTCAAACTAATATCTTACCATTTTCTAGAAGTATACACTTTCCAATAATTGTCATTTGATTTTGTTTTCAAAAACTTTTGGTAGCACCAGAAAGTTTTTTTGGAATTATGAAGTTTAAACTACATTTCTTAATTTTTTATCAACTAAAAGTTGATTAATTATTGATTAATGTTATGAAGTTGTCATGAAATTGAAAGTTGTTATATTTCTCATTATCTCAAATGTACACAATATTTGAACATGATGCCAAATAAATACAGTGATGTCCTCAAATGATCCAACTGAAGACAATGGAATATGCAAGCATGTTACCATTGCATAAAGTCATCTTTGTGAATACAGTCATACAAACTATGAATATGAATTCTCCAAAATAGAAATTCTCAAAATGTCCTTGGTATCTGGAGAAAATTTAATGGTATATATTATGACCAACAACACAGACAAAAAAAAGTGAAAAACATATTAACAAAGAAATAAGATCATTGATGTGAACATTGCTTGCAGCACAGAAATAAAATAATTCGATACTTTCATGACATTCACCAAAAGAGGCATATTCCCTTAAAAGAGACTGATTTGCTACTAACATTTCATTGATGCAAAAAGAACATGGTTGGATCTCATTGATTTGCTACAAAACAAAAATTGAATTACTTCAAAAGACATTGGTCATCTATTACTACATTGCACAAGATGCCATTATCCATAGAGAACACTGCATGAGTATGCTACAAAACGGAAATTGAATTACTACAATTAGTGGACGTGGATCATCTAAGACTACATGGTACAAGATGTCACCTATGATTTGCCATTAGATATAAAGAACACTCAGCTATGCTACAAAAAGAAAATTGATTCACTGAAATGGACATTTAACATCTATTAACTACATGGTAAAAGATGTCACCTATGAAAAGAAAATTGATTTACTGCAAGTTAGAACAAATGGAGTACAGATTTGAGGACATCATGTTATTGGTCATGGAGGACATTGAGGATAATGAATGTTTACAACAAAGAGACATCAATTTGCTACATCAAAATGTTCTTATTTACAACAAGGAAACATTGATTTGCTACATAAATGGCCATCTAAGGCTACGTGGTACAAGACATCAGCTGTGATTTACCATTATTCATAAAGAACACTCAGCTATGCTACAAAAAGAAAAATGGTTTACTACAAAGGACATTGATCTGCTATTACTACATTCATTTGTGCAAAATGCTAACTATGTTGTCTCACTATCCATAAAGCACATTCAGGTAAAAGATGGAACCAAAACGAAAATTGATTTACTACATAGGACATTCAGGCGATCCAAGGCTACATCGTACAAGATGTCACTTACAATTTACTGTTATCCGTAAAGAACACTCAGCTATGCAACCAAAAAGAAAGTTGATTTACAGCATTTAAATAACACATTGAGTACAGACTTGGGGATATCACTTTATTGTTTATGGAAGACATTGAGGATATTGAGTGTTTGCAACAAAGAAACATTGATTTACTACATACAAATGTTATTTACAACAAAGAAACATTGTTTTGATACATCAATGTGCTGTTATGCACAACAAAGAAACATTGATTTGCTACATCAACGTGCTGTTTTTCACAACAAAGAAACATTGATTTGCTAGATCAAAGTGCTGTTATTTAAAACAAAGAAACATTGATTTGCTAGATCAAAGTGCTGTTTTTCACAACAACGAAACATTGATTTTATACATCAAAGTGCTGTTATTTACAACAAGGAAACATTGATTTGATACAGTACATCAAAATATAGTATTTATGACAGAGAAACATTGATTTGCTACAAGCAGAAGATATAGTTGAAACAGCAAGATATCATTGATGTGCTACTTGCAAACTTTATTACTTGTAACAACAAGTTATTGATTATGCTCAAAGCAGACATCTTTAACACAATGTTATTTTGCTACCAGCAAGCATCATTTATTTACAACAACAAACAAGATATTGATTTGCTCTTATTTGTACATTATTCACAATAAAGAGACATTGATATCTCCAACAAAGAGTCGTCGCTTATTTGCAACAAAGAGACATTGATATCTCCAACAAAGAGTCATCTCTTATTTGCAACAAAGAGACATTGATGGTTTGCTACAAAGCAACATTGATTGTTTACAACAAAGAGACATTGCTTGTTTGCTACAAAGAGAGAATGATTATTTGCAACAAAGAGACATTGATTATTTGCAACAAAGAGACATTGATTATCTGCAACAAAGAGACATTGATTATGTGCAACAAGGAGACATTGATTATTAACAACAAAGACACATTGATTATTTGCTACAAAGAGACATTGATTGTTTACAACAAAGAGACATTGATTATTTGCAACAAAGAGACGTTGATTATGTGCAACAAAGAGACATTGATTATTTACAACAAAGAGACATTGATTATTTGCAACAAAGAGACATTGATTATCTGCAACAAAGAGACATTGATTATGTGCAACAAGGAGACATTGATTATTAACAACAAAGACACATTGATTATTTGCTACAAAGAGACATTGATTGTTTACAACAAAGAGACATTGATTATTTGCAACAAAGAGACGTTGATTATGTGCAACAAAGAGACATTGATTATTTACAACAAAGAGACATTGATTTCTTGCAAAAAGAGACATTGATTATTTGCAACAAAGAGACATTGATTATTTGCAACAAAGAGACATTGATTATTAACAACAAAGACACATTGATTATTTGCTACAAAGAGACATTGATTGTTTACAACAAAGAGACATTGATTATTTGCAACAAAGAGACATTGATTATTTGCAACAAAGAGACATTGATTATTTACAACAAAGAGACATTGATTTCTTGCAGCAAAGAGACATTGATTATTTGCAAAAAAGAGACATTGATTATTTGCTACAAAGATACATTGATTATTTGCAACAAAGAGACATTGATTATTTGCAACAAAGAGACATTGATTATGTGCAACAAAGAGACATCGATTATTAACAACAAAGAGACATTGATTATCTGCAACAAAGAGACATTTGATTATCTGCAACAAAGACACATTGATTATATGCAACAAAGAGACATTGATTATCTACAACAAGGAGACATTGATTATTTGCACCAAAGAGATATTGATTGTTTGCTACAAAGAGACATTGATTATCTGCAACAAAGAGATATTGATAATCTGCAACAAGCAGACATTGATTATTTGCAACAAGGAGACATTTTATTATTTGCAACAAAGAGACATTGACTGTTTGCAACAAAGAGACATTGATTAGCTGCAAAAAGGAGACATTTGTTTATTTGAAACTACTGTAAGAGACATTGGTTATTTACAACAGAGAGACATTGATTATGTGCAACAAAGAGACATTGATTGTTTGCTACAAAGAGACATTGTTTATTTGCAACAAGGAGACGATGCTTGTTTGCTACAAGGAGACATTGTTTATTTGCAACAAAGAGACATTGCTTGTTTGCTACAAAGAGAGAATGATTATTTGCAACAAAGAGACATTGATTATTTGCAACAAAGAGACATTGATTATTTGCAACAAAGAGACATTGATTATTTGCAACAAAGAGACATTGCTTGCTTGCTACAAGGAGATATTGATTATTTGCAACAAGGAGACGATGCTTGTTTGCTACAAGGAGACATTGTTTATTTGCAACAAAGAGACATTGCTTGTTTGCTACAAAGAGAGAATGATTTTTTGCAACAAAGAGACATTGATTATTTGCCACAAAGAGACATTGATTATTTGCAACAAAGAGACATTGATTATTTGCAACAAAGAGACATTGATTATTTGCAACAAAGAGACATTGATTATCTGCAACAAAGAGACATTGATTATGTGCAACAAGGAGACATTGATTATTAACAACAAACACACATTGATTATTTGCAACAAAGAGACATTGATTATCTGCAACAAAGAGACATTGATTATATGCAACAAAGACACATTGATTATTTGCTACAAAGAGACATTGATTGTTTACAACAAAGAGACATTGATTATTTGCAACAAAGAGACGTTGATTATGTGCAACAAAGAGACATTGATTATTTACAACAAAGAGACATTGATTTCTTGCAAAAAGAGACATTGATTATTTGCAACAAAGAGACCTTGATTATTTGCAACAAAGAGACATTGATTATTTACAACGAAGAGACATTTATTTCTTGTAAAAAGAGACATTGATTATTTGCAACAAAGAGACATTGATTATGTGCAACAAAGAGACATTGATTTCTTGCAGCAAAGAGACATTGATTATTTGCAAAAAAGAGACGTTGATTATTTGCTACAAAGAGACATTGATTATTTACAACAAAGAGACATTGATTATTTACAACAAAGAGACATTGATTATGTGCAACAAAGAGACATCGATTATTAACAACAAAGAGACATTGATTATCTGCAACAAAGAGACATTTGATTATCTGCAACAAAGACACATTGATTATATGCAACAAAGAGACATTGATTATCTACAACAAGGAGACATTGATTATTTGCACCAAAGAGATATTGATTATTTGCAACAAGGAGACATTTTATTATTTGCAACAAAGAGACATTGACTATTTGCAACAAAGAGACATTGATTAGCTGCAAAAAGGAGACATTTGTTTATTTGAAACTACTGTAAGAGACATTGGTTATTTACAACAGAGAGACATTGATTATGTGCAACAAAGAGTCATTGATTGTTTGCTACAAAGAGACATTGTTTATTTGCAACAAGGAGACGATGCTTGTTTGCTACAAGGAGACATTGTTTATTTGCAACAAAGAGACATTGCTTGTTTGCTACAAACAGAGAATGATTATTTGCTACAAAGAGACATTGATTATTTGCAACAAAGAGACATTGATTATGTGCAACAAAGAGATCTTGATTATGTGCAACTAAGAGACATTGATTATTAACAACAAAGAGACATTGATTATTTGCAACAAAGAGACATTGATTATTTGCAACAAAGAGACGTTGATTATGTGCAACAAAGAGACATTGCTTGTTTGCTACAAGGAGATATTGATTATTTGCAACAAGGAGACGATGCTTGTTTGCTACAAGGAGACATAGTTTATTTGCTACAAAGAGACATTGCTTGTTTGCTACAAGGAGATATTGATTATTTGCAACAAGGAGACGATGCTTGTTTGCTACAAGGAGACATTGATTATTTGCAACAAGGAGACATTGCTTGTTTGCTACAAGGAGACATTGTTTATTTGCAACAAAGAGACATTGCTTGTTTGCTACAAGGAGACATTGTTTATTTGCAACAAAGAGACATTGCTTGTTTGCTACAAGGAGACATTGATTATTTGCTATAAAGAGACATTGTTTATTTGCAACAAGGAGACATTGCGTGTTTGCTACAAGGAGACATTGATTATTTGCTATAAAGAGACATTGTTTATTTGCAACAAGGAGACATTGCGTGTTTGCTATAAAGAGACATTGTTTATTTGCAACAAGGAGACATTGCGTGTTTGCTACAAGGAGACATTGTTTATTTGCTACAAGGAGACATTGCTTGTTTGCTACAAGGAGAAATTCCTTGTTTGCTACAAGGAGACATTGTTTGTTTGTTACAAGGAGACATTCCTTGTTTGCTACAAGGAGATGATGCTTCTTTGCTACAAGGAGACATTGTTTATTTGCAACAAAGAGACATTGCTTGTTTGCTACAAGGAGACATTGTTTATTTGCAACAAGGAGACATTGCTTGTTTGCTACAAGGAGACATTCCTTGTTTGCTACAAGGAGACATTGCTTGTTTGCTACAAGGAGACATTCCTTGTTTGCTACAAGGAGACATTGCTTGTTTGCTACAAGGAGACATTGCTTGTTTGCTACAAGGAGACGTTCCTTGTTTGCTACAAGAAGACACTAGTGATTATGAACTGACTGCAACAGACTGATGTGGATGTTGATGTTTGTTGTTGGTTTGTTGCAGTGTTGGTGTAGCGATGCTGTTTGTTTTTCAATTTCGTGAAGATGGTGATGGTTATGTTCGGTTGTGTGACATATCAAGAATGTTTTGTGCTTGAGATAACTTTGATTGGTCACAGTTTATTGTGGTTGGAAGGTTTAATGGTCTGCTGTACAGTGATAATGGTGATGGTTCTGTTCGATAAGTTGAATTGGTGTGTAGTAAAATGTAGTTGTTACAATGGTTTAGTCATTGTGTATTGGGTGAGTTTTTGTTGGAATGTGAGGGAATCAATAACTGCAGTTAAAGATGAAGTGACAAAATTGTGATACTATGAGAAGTGTTGAATGTTGAAAATGATTTTGGTTGTGGGATGACTACTGTCTTACTCATGATGTGTTTAATGGATTTTGGAATGAAAGGAAAGGTTTTTTTCTTCAGAAAAGATAAGTTTGATTTGCAAACTATTTTGTCATGATTTTTTATTTATTTCAAAACCAAAATTTAAGAGTTTTTGGAGTTTGATGATTTTAATTACAAATTATTTTTCAAAGAATACTTGATCACTTAATTGGAACTTAATTAGAACTCTGTATATATTTTGACATTAATGCATACTGATAAATCAGTTAGAGGTGAACATGAATCAAACACTGATACTTAAACAACAATCAACTGACTTTTTTTTATCAACAATTGTGTCTTATATCAGTTGATAGCTACACATGTACTACTTTTTTATTGCACTGACCTGAGTATTGTCTGAGTAACCTAAAATGCTTTGGAGTGATTGAGTTTTTGGACTCCTAGGCTTATATGTTTATCTCTGGTGAGAACATGACTTTGTTTCTGTGTGTATACTGGTTAGTTACAAACAACAAGTTCTGCCATCAGTCATATTAATATTGGGCGACCCACAAATTCTGGGCACATTTTTGTTTAGTAAATTTCTTTTGAGATTATTGCAGTAATTGCTCTATTATTTTGTGATCTGTTTGGTGCATTTTAATCTATCAAAATGAAGGCTGCTTATACTGTCATAATGTTTGATGACACTTAAAATATTCAATGCTTCTATTTTTAAGTTCTATTGGGGCACATTTTAACTTAGTGAGCTGTTAGCACAGACCTTGTGTTTGCTGACATCATTTCTAAAAGGTGAAAGTGAAACTATTCTTTATTCAAACTGCTGTTCCTTGTTAGATTGCATATCCTGCTGGTCAAATCCCACTGTGAAGTATATTTTTTTTATCTGTTAGGGCACATTGTCTTTCAGTATTTGTTTTGAACTGTTGAATATTTTTGCTACCAAGCATTTCTGTCTTTTTTCATATATTAGGAAGACTTTGATTTGCACTGGTACTATGTATTTTATACTCTCAGATATTTTTGCTGACAAGTATTTTCTCTATTCTTTCAAATTCTCCAACTAATCTTTTATTACAATAATTTCTTCTTTTCGTTGTAATTTTGTTTTTATGTGTTAAATATAAAGATCAGTTACTGTTTCAAATAGATACGAAAGATAACTAAATGAAACATAATTAAAAGTGATAAATATAGAGCACGAAAAAAGGAATTAATTATAAAAAACCAGTTCATAGAATATTGAATAACTAGACAAAGTGCTTTCAAAATGATCATTGAAATGTTTTATTCAATTAATATTGTTTTTTTTATTCCCCTTACAACAGCATATGCTAGCTGGAAAACATAGGGACTGACTCCTTGAATGAATTGACTTAAAATGACTGACTGAAACAAGGATCAAATAAATATAAATGGTTCTAGTGTAGAATTGTCCATTTAATAAAATAATCACTTATATATCATCCATGCATCCATCTACCTATTTATCCATCCTTAGTCTTAGAGATTTTAATAGGACAATAACAGGACTTTTGTTGTGCATAATGTTTATAAAATTTTGTGGCCCAAGTAGCACCATTTGCTCCCGAGAGGAGCAAGGGTGCAAATGATGCTACAAGGTACACCCATAAACAATATGCAACACAAAAAAACAAAAGTCGTATTATTATTATTATCATCAATATCCTAAATCAAAATTTATAAATTTTAAAATCGCTGTAAAAAATATTTGATTCAATCTGCAGAGGGCTAAAGCGGTACCATTATCGCCCACTGCTCACACATTTTCAAGAGGACACTTTTGTATTTGGCCTTGTATATTGATGATAATGTGTGTTTTTGTCAATTTGTATGTATTATTGTGAAAACATTTCTTGAATTTATGCTTTGGGCGTGTTCTTTCAAGTATCAGATAATTATAATTGAATGTAGCAAGAAAAAATGTAATATTCCAAGCCTTGTTTATATACAGGCTATTTTGCTCACTGCATGTTGCTTTTTTCCTAATGCTCTCCAAATGTGTTTTCTTTTGAAATGGTATTGGACTGGTACCTAATTCAATTCATGTTTTAAACATTGATTTAATAAGTGGTTAGGTGATTGAAGATCAAGACCCTCTTGATGTGAAAGCCAAACTCAGTAACCAAGAACAACAATCGCAATGCTTTGTCTTGTGACCATAATTTCATCAGACATATATCAATTATTAATATAATCAATATCAATTGTTAGACTTCTTGTATTGCACAATCATATTACATTGAATTGTCAGTGGACATAAAAATAAAACTTCCTTGGAGGAATGGTTTATTTTTGTAACCTCGCAGCTCAACAACTGTGCAACAGAAAAACCCAAACAACCACAAAATACTCCATGTACTCACCAACACCACACACATACAGCGCTGTTTTGTAGCTCACCACTTTGTTCCAGTCTCTTTCTCAGATGTCTAGGATGGCATTCAGCTGGAAAATCTCTCCAAATTTGATCCTTCTCCATCAAAATGATGTTTGCAAACTTCCAGTAGTTGTTGCTTCCTTGACTTCATATGGTGCAGTCTTCAGTGCATTTAGCTGATCTATATCCACCAGAGGACCAGGCAATAGAGTCCATGGCTTTGTTGTGGAGGATGTTATCTTTGGTGTTGTGTAAAGTAAGCAAAATAATATATTTGTTTATTTTGTTCATTTCATAACTCGATAACATTTTTATTTTTTGTACAGCTATGTTTTGTCCACCGTTTTGACTGGAAATCACCTGCCAAATCATTTTTTCTCATCAACTAATGTCGATATAACAAAGCAATCATTATAATTTTAACTCAATCATGTATAGATGTTTCCAGACACAACATAGCTCACTGTCTACACAGTTCCCATTGTTGCAATTATATTTGTCCATTTAAGGTCGGTACACACTAGGTGACATGTTGCAGCAACTTGTCCCCATTACAGGTCAGAGCGACAATTTCCTCCCGTGTGTACTGAGTATTTTTGTCGGAAATTGTTGTTGCCATGATAGAATTTTGTTGCTGCGACTTGCCACATGAAATCCAACAGGTTGGATTGTTAAACCAGTGCACACTGAGATGACCTGTCGCTAGGACACGTCGCTGCAACTTGTCGCCTAGTGTGTACTGACCTTTAAGATAGAGTTATGCTTATTTTTGAATTTGATTTTGATAATACCTTGGTTGTAGGAACAAACAGCTCTGACAGCCAAGTTACCTGAATTGTGAACACATAGAGATTATTAATTATTTGAGTATTGGAAAATTTACTTCATCATTCGATTTAAATGTTCAATTTTGAAATCAACACCTAAAATATTCAAATCAAGATGTTGCTGTTTGAGATGGATAAAAGATTTGAAAATACAAAATATAAAGCTCAAACTGTCTAGAAATCATTCGATGAAGTGTTTGGTTTATTCATAGTTAATATATTTATAATAGAATTATTTTTTTGTTCTTTATTAGAAATACATAATTATTTATTTTGAATTTTGAAGGCTTGTTTTAAATTTTGAAAATTGGAGTCAAAAAATTTAATAAGGTTTCAATTTATGAGTTCACATTTCAGGTAACTACATGTAGTTTGACTGTAAAGATAACCATTTTTCACATCTCATCCACGGAGTAGTTATATTCGTGAGTTGAATGCTGATGCTCACTACCCCATAAAGTTGCCAAATAAATGGACATTTTTAGCCCGAAACACAATAATTCTTCCTTCCAGCTTGGGCTGAAAATGCCCATGTAATTGGCAGTATTTTACACACTCATCTTCACACATATATTGATATTATCATTTGTGAGGGAGGTATTATAATTTACCAGTGTACCACTAGTGTTTTCTAAATGTCCTGTGCAAACAATTATTATTCATCTCTGAGTAAAGATTAACACAATCATATAAGCTTGGTCTGAGAGTGACAAAACCATCAATGTAAGACAGCATTTTTTTCCAGGTGTAATTGTTCTACTACACACAAGAGATTTTGTTATGGGAACATGTTTCAAGTGTGCTCTTGAAGCTACACTCAGTTACAAAGTTGTTGCAACAGTATTTTTATATTGACCGTTACGTTATTGACGATTTTTTTTCTATTTTCAACATCATCTGACACAAACCCCCTCTCACCCAAAAGATTGTAGTTTGAAGTTTGTGTTCATATCAAAACCAACACATAGGGAGTTATCCTCAAAAACATGAAACATGAAAATATAGCTTGAAAGCAATGAATATCCCAGCTAATTTTGCAACTGAGTGTATATATAGCTTTCTCATGTGTGTCAACATTTATGCAATGTTCTTTTATAGTAATGCTGGTGAACTGTTCATATGTCGAGTCTATCATTTTCAATTTTCTATGTTTTAACATTTCAGCGTCAAAATTATCCCATAATGGAAAAAAATCATTTTCATTCCTAACTCAATGTATTTGCAGTTTCAGATCACACCATGGCCAGTGTTTGAGAATTAGAGTGGCTAAGGATTAGGCTGATGATTGTCGAGATGATGATGGACATGTTATGTTAACCTAAACATGCTGGCAGTTTAAAAAGGTTTACCTATTCCTGGTGCAAAGCTTCCTGAGCTAAAGGTGCTGTGGAGCAAATCATTGGTACTCAACATGTATTACAAAAATGGTTAAGTATGAAAGTGATGTAAGCTTTGCAAGTATGTCTAGTTGTTGTTTGTGGAGCAAAATGTTTGAAATACTGCTAACAGAGATAGAGTACAACTCAAATGTCAGATTGGTACAATATTGATAAGTTTTGATGTCGTTGTGGAGCAGTGAGTGTTCTTGACTTGTCATAATAAAATAGCTTGGGATAAGTTTTCAAATGATTAGCTCAATGAATGGATGAATGAATAAAAAAACAATATTAGGCATATCACGATCATTCACATTCAAACGTCTTCCTTTCTATCCTAGTTCAATAGACCAGTTTCAAGTTCTTTGTTGCTCAGTCTAAGCCTCAATTGTAGGTAAATTCCCAAAAGAGTCAAGACAAAACCATTGGTATTTATATTGTTTTTGGATTAGTGCATTCCCACAGGATGTACCTCGTACAAAAGAATATATTAGATACTATCGAGGCTTAGCCTGAGCAATGAAGTACATGAAACTGGACTAGTCCCTGCTTTTTCATCCCCATAAGACCTTCTGATTTTGGGGGTGATTATTGTCATTTGCTTTAGACAACAATAGTTTTCATTATTTTGCATACCAAAACCTTCCCCCACAAACCAAAGGTATAATTATGGTTATTGTGAAAGTAGTGAATACAATTATACAAACAAGAACAATTTATTGCAGTAAATGAACAATAGAAAAAGCAGGGAAAAGAAAAGTTATCATATTATATTTGTAATGTTTTTAATATTTGTAGTAGTTTTGAAGCAGCAAAATGTCATGGTAGACATGTTTGTACAAGCTATATGGAGCATGGCTAGTTAGGACAGAACTGATTCTCCTAGTAGAGTCAAGTACATGTACATCACTACAAAAACAGATTCAAGAGTAGTGACAAAAGACAGACAATGCAAATAGTTCCCAAGGGCTGATTCCCCCAGTAATTACAAGAATGCCACAGCTAAACAAATTGGTGCAATGAGGACACAAAATGCCTGGTGGCCTGGTAGACAATGTTAGCATACAGTGGTGTGGATAAAGGAGTCTCCTAGTAAACCATTGTGTGATATACAGTCAAACCAAATTGATATGATGATGCAACTAAAAATTTAATGCCTGGTGGCCTGGTAGACAATGTTAGCATACAGTGGTGTGGATAAAGGAGTCTCCTAGTAAACCATTATGTGATATACAGTCAAACCAAATTGATATGACGATGACACAAAATGCCTGGTTACCTGGTAGAGTGGTGTGGATAAAGGAGTCTCCTAGTAAACCATTGTGTGATATACAGTCAAACCAAATTGATATGATGATGACACAAAATGCCTGGTGGCCTGGTAGATAATGTTAGCATACAGTGGTGTGGATAAAGGAGTTTCCTAGTAAACCATTGTGTGATATACAGTCAAACCAAATTGATATGATGATGACACAAAACGCCTGGTGGCCTGGTAGATAATGTTAGCATACAACAGTGTGGATAAAGGAGTTTCCTAGTAAACCATTGTGTGATATACAGTCAAACCAAATTGATATGATGATGACACAAAATGCCTGGTGGCCTGGTAGATAATGTTAGCATACAGTGGTGTGGATAAAGGAGTCTCCTAGTAAACCATTGTGTGATATACAGTCATACCTGGTAGATAATGTTAGCATACAGCAGTGTGGAGAAAAGAACCATTTTGATATAAATATCGCCAAACCAAATTGATATGATGATGACACAAGGTAGCCTTGAGTTGTACACAATGCCACTCAATGAATCCATTGTTGATTATGTGTAATTTGTGAATCCAACCAAAAAGCAGGTTTACATGATTGTCAAATGATTTTAAATTGCCATGTAATTCATGATCAAGACCCCCTCTCTCCCCCTGTTTGTACTCAGTGGTGGATCCAGGATTATTCAAAAAGGGACCCTTTCTTTAAAATAACAGACTTTATGTAAAAAAGTCAAGGGTCTCAAATGAAGTATCAAAAATCGTAATTGTAAAAGGGGTCCACAAAAAGTGGCACTGACCAGTGAAACCCTTGTGTCCGCTTTGGATCCACCACTGGAACTAGAGAGAGTGATCATGTTGTGTCAAGTCAGATATAGTAATGTGGTTTGTTTGGTGTAACAGTAAGATAGCTTGCCTTAATGTTATCATATATACAGGGGTGTAGGTTAGAACTAAGGCCACCAAATTATTGCACATAACTTTTCAGTAGTAAGGCATTGTCATTATGATGGAGAGAATGTATACTTACCAAAGATTGATCTAAATTCCTTGTATTAGCTAGTAACATGACCTACCATAGTCACTTCTGATTGTGAAGGGCAGATGTTATGCAGTACACTAGATTTGGTTACTTGAAAGTTATTTATCAACATCCAAAACAAAAACACAAATAACTGGAACATGGCAAGCATTAGATGCATGGTGGAATCAGAAATAAATAAAACATTGTCTGCATGTTACAGAACGATAACATTAAGGCAAGCTTTGGGGATAATTATATGCAATCTATACAAGGAGTATCTTATTCTGTTTACAATACTAACATGAGTCATGAGTCATTGATGTTGACAGGTTTGGTAAATCCAGTGCAATACGAGACCATCCACGGAGGAAACCAAAACAGGCCAGATAATACAGGTCTACCATTTGAGGATACCAGGAAGTATGGAAGGACATCAACACTTTGACACCCCATACCCATGGGTACCCTCCTACCCAGTTATCATGTGCTAGCATACCATAGATAATCCTGTGGATTTTCCCTTCCATCTTGGGTTAATACAGAGGCAAGAGTCTGTTACAGCTATGATTACTGTTTTTATTGTGTCAATTCTAATGATACCAATCCTTCTTGGATCTTAAAATACCACAACAAATATACTTCAAAAGTTAAAACAAATCTTTGTGGTAGAGTGACATAAAGAGCATCAATCACATAGCATAAGTCCAGTGCTTTAGATGAAAATAAAAAAAATAAAAAAAACAGTAAAAACAAATATGAACATTTACAAAATCAGCGAAAACTGCAAAATACATGTTGTTCAGAAATGTAACATCTATTAAAACCAGAATATTGTTGTCTAGACAATGACAACATGTAGGGGTACCCATTATCCACAGGATGCTATGGTATTGCTGCACATAACAAATCCTGAATACTTGCTGATAATAAAAGTACAAAAACAACTACTCTGTCAACATGCACACACAAAACAAACCTTGTCTGAAGGAGTCCATTATTCAAGGTAAACCCAGTTACAACTGATCAACTATTTTAATGTGTCAATGTGTGTTCACCTGTGACGTAGATCATTGTTGAACACAAAAAAGCATTATACTATCAAAAATTACATGTCGTTTCCCTACAATGCTTACAAGAAGACTGTGCAGTGCAAAGAAAGTCATTGAAACATTAAATAAATCACTATTTAGTTCAAAATAGTGCTAGTTGAAAAAATTGCACAAAATTGTATTATAGTACCAAAGACTTTCAGTTGAATTGCAATTCTGTAGTAGAGGCCGTTTTACCTGTTGCTTGAATATAAAGCTTATTGGACATAAGTCTCATGAAAACCATATTTGAATTTCAGTTCAGTCAGTTGTAACTGGGTTTACCACTGTTGTTATTATTGTTGTTATTGTTGGGAAGGGGAGGGTGAACTTTCACCATACTGAGAAAGATGGATACCTGCACAGTTAGACTCTGCTGATGTTGTCGTAGTTCTAGGTTTTGCATGGATAAAAAACATTAAAATGTGGTCAATTATAATACCATAGAACTTGCAATATTAGGCAAATTATCTGCTAAACCCCAAAAATGATTGCAATGATACAGTACCAGTACAAGGTATATCATTAAAAATATCTGTTGAATGAACCATTGGTAATATTACAACACCTGATTTATCATCAAACATTAATCAGTAAACTACTGGACTAAATGGACCATAAGCAAAGTCTCATTGTGCAGGAATTCCATTTTGTTTGAATACTTTGTACTTTACTTGTACCCCTATTTTACAAGTATCTTGCATTTTGGTCTTAATTGAAATTGATGATTCAATTATTTTCAATTTAGCATTTTACCATCTTTCTCAGTATGGTGACCTTGGGTTGGGGAGGTGTACGCCCCTTGGGTGGGGAGGGTATGCCTCTTGGGATGGGGAGGGTTTTCAGTAATTGGGTGGGGAGGAAAATAAACTTGGGTTTTGTGGGGTGTTGTATTTTTTATTTCAATGTCTTGTACAGGTTTATATTGAGTGTGTGGACTTAGAAATTCTCTCTCTTGTAATGGACTTGCAAATTGTTTAACTTTGTTTTCACACTTGAAATTCTCTTCATTTAATTCTATTTATAATACTTGTTATTTTTGCTCAATAAAGTTAGAATAAAGTTAATGTTGTTTCTTGTTTTTTTAATGTATTCCATCTCTATAGTGTACACGCCCATTTTGAGTTTACAAAAAAAAATATACCTCCCCGAGGCCCTGCCAGCACCAAGTCTCTAGCCACCCCACAGGCCAGATCCTCTTGGTAGGCCTACTGCCCTGACTAGAGCCATTTATAAGGCCTTTGACCAGCAAACATTAGACTGCCCTTGATACTGAAGACTGACTATATGAGTGCCAAACCTTCACTCACTACAGACTCCATGGAGGAACTCTGTTGTCATCCAAACCAGCACTTCAAGGGAGGGTCAGTGCGAATGGGAGTCTCGGGTGATCTTGCCCCACCCCTCACTGGTTGTGTGTGACAATGATGTGTTGTGTGATCAACAGGCCCATCGCTTAGCAACATTCAGACTTCCCTGCAATAAGTTTTGATTATCAAAGCTGACACATAGGAAGACTAACAAGTGTATTTCTGGGATAATAAAGTAGGATAGGTGTGAAGGTTGAATCTGATAAGGCACATCTACCACCATGCAATTCAACTGGAAAAATCCTAATACCTATATATTTAATTAATTCGTTTTGCCACCATTTTGAATTGATTAACTTGAGCATTATTTGAAATTGAATCAAGTGGGGCCACTTTGATATTGATTGAAAGTCAATTTGAATTTGACCTGTCAACATGGCTGCCACAAGGTCTTGCTATGTGATGTAGTAAATCATAATAACAGTTCACATTACGTGGTGCAGATTTCTTGCCAAGGTGAAGAAGCACTTAATACTATTGTTTTTCATTAACTTTTATTATTAGTCACTGAGAAACAATTACAAAGCTTGCTCACCTCATGCATGAACTCTGCATCACGTAATGTGAACTGTCTTTAAAATGTTTACAGGTTTAGAATTATTATAATGGTGGCAAAAATCAAACGTTTAGATTATTTTATCTCAAACCTAAGACAATTTTTTTCACCAGCAAAGTAACTTGAAGGACAAGTGAATGGCCGTGATAATGTCGAAACAATGCTTTTTAAAGCCAAATATTTTGTTATAACTTTATGTTTAGATTTTAGTTTAAGTTGTTTGCTTTTTCACTTGGGTATTTATGTAATATTGTGCAAAGTATTAGCTCTTTTGCTATCACCATGGTCACCAATTCCTCCTTAACACTGTCATGAACTCATCGCATGATCAGTATAACATTACAGAGTGCGTAAAATCAATCAGCTGTTGAGATCATGTTGCCATTCACCATTGAGATCACAATTTTTACATAGTCTGTTGTGTGATGCAACTATGTCTTAAAGATCTTGGTGTTGTACCCCTTTCTTTTGGGTCACCTTTTGCCTTTGTACAGACTTGGTATTCTTCAATGTTTGGTTAATTACTTTGATCTCTATGATTTGATTTTTTGTTCAAGTAGTGTCATCCTAGCATCTGACTTGTTAAGGATTATGGGCCTACTGTACTAAACTTAAGATTTTTAAGTGCTTTGTAGTTCACTTTTGCTGTTAAGTTTTTGTGTACTTTTTACTTTTGTTTGATGACCGTTCCAAATAAAATATAATTCAGAAATGCTGTAGAAATTTGTTGAAGATCCCAGTCCTGTCAAACTTGCCAATTATAAAGACCGCTTAAAATATGAATGACATAATATGATAGAGCAAATAAACTTGCAGGTGAATACTAGGTAGTCTGATGTGGAAAAAAAAATTAAGTTTTATATTAGATTGTTAAGTTTAAAGAATTTTTGTGGACTGGGTCTCCGCTTTGCTGGTGAAAAAACTTTCAGTTGAATTGCAATTCTGTAGTAGAGGCCGTTTTACCAGTTGCCAACAACACCACACCCACAATATTATCCCTGAAAACGATTCAAGTTAGTCTTCCATGTCAGTTTGATAATCACTTAGATTAGAGAAGCCTGAATGAAGCATCACTTTAAGCCCATCAATCACTCAGCACGTCACTGCCATGCACAACCAGTCAGTGGAAGGACAGGATCACTCAAGACTCACATTCACACTGATCCTCTCCTTTTTTGGCTGGGTTGGATGACAGCAGAGTTCCTCCATGGAGTCTGCAGTGAGCAAAGGTCTGGCACTCACACAGTCAGTCTCCAGTATCAGGGCAGTCCTCATTTAGCTGGTCATTGGCCAAATGTCTAGGCTCTGTCAGGCACAGCAGGACCTACCACATTGGATCTTTCCTGGCCTGTTGTGAGGTGGCTTCTCTTCTGGTGCTGGCAGGACCTCGGTGGAGGTATAGAAATTTTATTTTAAATTTCCATACAGTGCAATAGATGCAGGAGAGTGTCCCAAGATTGAGCAACTTCAGTCAATGCATGTAAATTGAGAGCACTTTGGTTCTCTACTGAATGACTTCATGTTGAAATGAGAACATATTCTCTACAATGTATAGGTGACACTCTCCTGCATCTATTGCGACTGGGGAGCTGGCAAAATGACCATTATGGCCAAAAAATCAACTAATGTACATCAGTGTCTTAGTGACGGCCAGTCCCCAGCCAAAATAATAACATTAAATTATTATTTCTTGTCTCCTTGGAGGTCTTGGTTGCACTTGAGAGATTTTCTGGTGATAGACCTGGAAGAAACAGAAGAAAACATAATTTAGTTATCAATGTTTAGAATAACAATTTTTGACATTTTCCTAAACATTTTACATGCATGTAAACAAAAGAATTGTATCATTTTGCAACAATACTTTGTTCCACGAACATCAAAGCAAATACAAGTTGTGTTCATTTGGTGAAAATTAGTTTGCGTTTATATCTGTTAGATACTTACAATTCTGTCCAATCCAGAAGACCAATGGATGACACAGTAAAATATTGATCTGGTCATTGATTGTTGTTCATGTTGAACTGTCAAGCTGTAAAATAAAAGCAAGACATATTGATTAAATATATACAATGTCTATGTACATACAATATTATTTTGTAAAAGTGAGCAAAATAATTTCTTCAGCAAGTCCTCAAGCAAAGCTAGCATCAATTACAAGTGAAAAATACTTAAGTGAGATGAAAAGCTACAAGTGAAATGTATTCAGGTTTTAGTGGCATCAACCTACCATATATTAATATTGCTTGATGTTGACAAATGGTATTGTCACACTACATGACAAGTATACCACACATGGTATTTCTGATTTTACTCTGATAACATCTTGTTATCATTGTTATTCGTCTGGCATCTTGAAATCTGTGAATAAAAAGAACATACAAGATATTGGTTATTATTGCTCTGATTGTCTGAATATTTATGGGGATAACAAAAATTAACTGTGGGGGGGGGGGGGGGCAGGAGGGAGGACAAAACAAATCAATCAAACACAATTTTCAAAATTCTTTAAATTGATCCAAACATAAACGCAAATAATCAAAGTCTGTGTTGAAACAGGTTGTTTAAACAGCATTTTATTGACAACGAAGGCAATTAGAGAACGTTTTAGTCAATGTTTTGTTGTATACTTTTAAACTGCAAGTAAACTTCTGAAAAAAATTCATCCTTTTAATGCATAAACCTACCTTTTCGCGATACCTCTAGGACTCTCATGGACTAATAAACATCATTTGATGCTTTTGTCCCATTTTGTTGCGTTTTTACGGCTAAAATTAGCCATTTTTTGAGCAACTTTCCAAATATTTGATTATTGCACGGGTATGACGGGCAACTAGTCACGTGACAGTAGACTGGGAACTAATATAGACGACCCGCGAAACGTCCCGTTTTGATCCCGTATATCATTGAATATATCAAATAAATAGTTTTTCTCGAAATGTTTTTTACAATGATTAAAAGATATCCAATTGTACCTAAGATTTAAAATTCGAAACTAATTTGCACATTTACCGATAACCGCGGCCGTGTTTGGTTGACTGAAATTGCGCGTGAGTCCACGCATTTTGGTCCAAAATCACGCATTTTTGCCAATTTCGGTGAACTAGAGTCCATCCATTTTGGTCCAAAATCACGCATTTTTGCCTATTTCGGTGAACTAGAGTCCATCCATTTTGTTCCAAAATCACGCATTTTTGCCTATTTCGGTGAACTAGAGTCCATCCATTTTGGTCCAAAATCACGCATTTTTGCCTATTTCGGTGAACTAGAGTCCATCCATTTTGTTCCAAAATCACGCATTTTTGCCTATTTCGGTGAACTAGAGTCCATCCATTTTGGTCCAAAATCACGCATTTTTGCCTATTTCGGTGAACTAGAGTCCATACATTTTGGTCCAAAATCACGCATTTTTGCCTATTTTGGTGAGCTATAGTCCATCCATTTTGGTTCAAAATCACGCATTTTTGCCTATTTCGGTGAGCTATAGTCCATCCATTTTGGTTAAAAATCACGCATTTTTGCCTATTTCGGTGGACTGTAGTCCACGCATTTTGGTCCAAAATCACGCATTTTTGTCTATTTAGGTGAGCTATAGTACATCCATTTTGGTTCAAAATCACGCATTTTGGCCTATTTCGGTGACTAGAGTCCATCCATTTTGGTTTAAAATCACGCATTTTGGCCTATTTCGGTGACTAGAGTCCATCCATTTTGGTTCAAAATCACGCATTTTGGCCTATTTCGGTGGACTAAAGTCCATCCATTTTGGTTCAAAATTACGCATTTCTGCTTATTTCGGTGGACTAGAGTCCATCCATTTTGGTCCAAAATCACGCATTTTTGCCTATTTTGGTGAGCTATAGTCCATCCATTTTGGTCCAATATCACGCACTTTTGCCTATTTTGGTGGACCAGAGTCCATCCATTTTGGTTCAAAATCACGCATTTTGGCCTATTTCGGTGGACTAGAGTCCATCCATTTTTGTTCAAAATCACGCATTGCTGCTTATTTCGGTTAATTTGTGCCTATTTAAATGGGCTATGATCCACGCTTTTTGGTCCAAAATCACGCATTTTTGCCTATTTAGATGGGCTATGATCCACGCTTTTTGGTCCAAAATCACGCATTTTTGCCTATATCGGTGGACTATGGTCCACGCTTTTTGGTACAAAATCAAGCATTTTTGCCTATTTTGGTGGACTAGAGTCCATCCATTTTGGTCCAAAATCACGCACTTTTGCCTGCTTCGATGGGCTATAGTCCACGCATTTTGTTCCAAAATCGCACATTTTTGCCTATTTTGGTGGGCTATAGTCCATCCATTTTGGTCCAAAATCACGCATTTTTGCCTATATCGGTGGTCTACAGCTTGTGTATTTTGTTCAAAAATCGCATATTTTTGCCTATTTTGGAGGGGTATAGCTCGTGCATTTTGGTCAAAAATCGCGCGCTTTTTTTTTCATTTTTATTGGGCAATAGTCTATGCATGTTTGTCGAAAATTGATAAGCTATAGTCCACTCATTTTGGTCGACAATTGCACATGTTATTGTTATGGATGATTATAATCTGCGCTCTTGTCAAAAGTGGGCTAAATGTTTGCTGTTTGTAGCGCGTTAATGTGAATGTACATACCGCAAGAACGATCCTGTATGGTAAAGAGAGTACTCTGTGATTTTATCATCTTATATACCCTTTACACGTGCTTTGATGTGATTGGTCAGCTAAGATTTACATGACGTCATAGTGAGCTATTTTGATTGGTCACCTCTTTCCCCAGTTAATATGACGTCATAAGCACATGTGAAA
Organism: Diadumene lineata; assembly: GCA_918843875.1. Taxonomy (NCBI): domain Eukaryota; kingdom Metazoa; phylum Cnidaria; class Anthozoa; order Actiniaria; family Diadumenidae; genus Diadumene; species Diadumene lineata. The sequence continues at coordinate 10,555,165 of OU974072.1, forward strand.
TGTAAGGGGTCGGGCTCTTTCAATGGACGCGTGACGGCAAAACTAATTAATCGTTATGATAACTCGATCAAAAGACGGCTTATTTGATTTTAATATAATAATTAACTACAGCTTGTCCTGGAATGTTTAATCATGTTCATTGTTAATCATAGGTTTGGAGATAATCACCTGATCGGCTCATTTAGCGAATAGATAATTCCATGGACTTTCATAAATATCATGATAATACTAATAGCATATGATATCAGGCGTCGTCAAATAGATCCACCCACTTGCAATTTAACTTTACTTGTTTTTAACACATTGATGTGACCTTTCATGAGATGGTGAAAGTGGTGAGAATGACAATGGTGGTGGTGATGATAATGGCGAGGTTGCGATGATAATAATGATGATGATATCTAACTGCAGTGTGCGCGCACTTTGCCAAGTTCCTATCTGTGGTCCTAAACGATGTCATCATCATCATCATCATCATCATCATCATCATCATCATCATCATCATCATCATCATCACAGCAGTCTGTCCAGGTTTTTAATAAAGGTGATAATGATGCTTTCTCGAATCCCTTTCTCTGCTTGGAGAATGATAATGATGGTAATAACGACGATAATGTAGTCATGATTATGATGATAACGCTATGATGGTAGGAGATATTGAATGAATTGATACATGGAACAATAAAGTGCTTTCGTTTAAATAAACCTGAGTGAGACAAAGTGTGTTATTTAATAAAAAGTGTAAAAAGGTTAATCGAAATGTGGCCGTTATTATCATTATCATGACTATCATAATCACCATGACTACAACCATCACTGCAACCGACGACACACAGAAAACATACAAACATTCATACTTTTAGAACAGTTTGTTCACACTTTATTATCAAAGTCAATATATCTATCTTATAATGTAGCTGTTTATCTAAATCTACTTTGTAGGGCTACATAAGCTTAAATAGCATTTAAAAACAATCATCAAACTACCTTAAAATTCATCATAGCACAGAACGTAAGACTGGCACTACCCAGATCGCAACGCTGCTAAATACGGACGTAGTAAAATCACGTGATCTAACCAAACATAAACTGGTTCATTGAATCATTAATGTACAATTAAAGTATCTTTTGCTAATCGATTATCTATCGTCGACCTACTAGTTATACGGCATAAATCGATATTCAGTCGTCTGTCACGTGAACATTGTATTTTAATAAAATCATTTATTTTAAATATACTTTTTTTAAATTTCAAAACAATAATATTACTAAATTGTATTAATTGAGTTCATTGGTATTGGCTCTTCATTGGCGAGCTATTAGAATGCTAAAAGATTGCATTTTATTTCATTTACTTTTTCATCTCTTCTAAAACAAAAATAGTTTTCGTCTGCCAATGTTTCTCAACCTTTGACTTCATTGAATTTTTTACAAGAATAGAACTATCGGGAATTCTCATGGATTACCATTAATATCACCTTCATTACCGTGGCAGTTCCCTTGGTTACCAGGGAAACCCTTTTAGTTGCCATGGAAACATCTTTGAATACTTATCAACCATCTGGTTACCATGAGAATTCCCGTGGTTATCCTCATGGAGATCCCCTTGGTTGCCATGGAAACCCCTTAGTTGCTATGCATCATTGTTGCCATGGTAATCTATTTATAGCTGACGTGCCTTCGTATATGATGAATACTCTTGTGTACTAAATCTTTTAATAGTTTTGGCTTGTGTTCCTGTGTAGAGTTTATTACAGACCGTCGTCTTCGATCTACGGCTACAAGAAAAATAAACAATCATTGGTTACTTCATAAAGTTTCATTAGGACATTAATCGTGTCCATGAAGTCGTAATAAAACACAAGCACAAACAAAGAAGGAAATGCAACTATACGTAACGTCGGTATATTTTATATACAGACTTTGTCTTAGGGCGTTTGTGAATATCTGTCCTATCCATTGCGCCCAACTGTGAGCTACTTACTGCAGGCTTTAGAGCATTCTTCTATAGAATCAAAACTATTCCTGTTTCCAAGGCACCCATTATATTCCATAGGTCGGCAGGATGAAGATTGTTTATCATATGTATATTTAGTTAATAGTGATGAGCATTGGCCTGGTTGCCAGATCTTCTTGCAAACATTTTCTTCGCCTTCCGGTTCTGAAAATATATCAAATACAATGAATGAATAACTGAGTGAATGAATAAACGAACAAAAGAACGAACAAATAAATGAATTGATTGAATGAATGAAATCCAGACAAATGGACAAATGGATGGAAGCAAACATCAACTGTGTGCAAAGATGTGTGTGAAATAGTGAGTGTAGATGTAGTGAGTGTGAGACAAAGTCTCCTCAATTAGTAGAAATACTAAAGTAACTTGAAAACAAACAAAAAATTCATTACTATTATAATTATTATTGATGAATGAATCAGTAAAGGAATGAGTAAGTGAATAAAAGAATGGATGAATGAATGATCGAATGAAAGAATGGATGAAAGAAAGAAAGACAGAATGAATAAATGAATGAATAGATGAATGGATGAATGAATGAATGAATAAATGAATGAATGAATGAATGAATGAATGAATGAATGAATGAATGAATGAATGAATGAATGAATGAATGAATGAATGAATGAATGAATGAATGAATGAATGAATGAATGAATGAATGAATGAATGAATGAATGAGTGAATGAATGGGTGAACCATCAAATGAACCAAAGCGTTTCACTACATACCACATATTTTGTTGCACTGTTCAATAGTAAAAGATCCGTTAAATGCCGTACAGCTCTGTAACATATCATCGAGATATCTAATACACGATGAAGTCCTGTTGTGTCGTTGTGCTTTACTGGCAGCCTTATAGATCTGATGGAAACACGGACCAGGTTCACTTGGCAGGTCACAGATGGACACTAGAAAACATACAAAAGTATTGTAAAATACATCAAGGACGATGATATGCTCATTGGTTTGTGAGGAAGGATATGATATCATAAATATCGATCCACGTTGACAACGTTTAGGACCACATATAGAAATTAGACAAAATGCGTGCACATTGAAAGTAGATTTCATCTCCATTATCATCATCATAGTTGTCATCATCTTCATCACCCTCCTCATCGCTATCATCAAATTATGACCACCATCTGACTGGAAAAGTTCACAACCGATAGTATGATCACATCATTATAACTGTCATCGATATCACCATCATCTTCACTTTGCACCAGTGAAACATCTTTAAGATGTCGATGATATCAAACATGACATTACCTTGTTCACAGTATCTTCCTGAATGACCCAGAGGACATTGACACTTGTTATCGATACATTGACCACCGTTCATACACTTAGGACTACACTTCGCTGCAATAACAAACACAAACCATTTAACACAACTCATCAACAAGCCTCATCTAAGACGCGTTTTGTGGTGTCACGCATCACGCAATCTCTCCGATGTTGCGTTAAAGTGTCATTGAAGTGTTGATGTATAAAATGCGACAGATGACTTACATATTTCACATCGTGGTCCCATGTATCCATTAGGACATGTACACTGGTTGGGCCCAGAACACGTTCCACCGTTACGACAGTAGTCAGCACACACAGCTATAAACAACACATGCATACATTTTTAGAAGCTGATCACAGTTAACACTCACAAATAAAACTGAAGTGGATCAAGAAACTCCTGGCAAAATTTTTTTATTGCATACCTCCTTTATATAAGAAAGTATGTAACAAATAACAGTTTTATAGCATGTTCATAGAGAACTGGTTTTTTCTATCAAACTTGCAGAAAAATGCAGGTTCTTATTTAAGGGTGTCGACTGTGTCATAGACAGAAACAGATATATGAAAACATTTGTAGGATAACATCAGTTGAGGCGAGCAACAGTGAAGAGTAGAAAGGGACATTAGTTTGTTAGCGTGTCCTTTGGTGTAAGAGTGAGTTTAATTCCTAGGGACCAATGGTTTATTTTAATTGGTCGAGAGAGGTGAGGGGGGACATTTTATTCACATTTTACGCTATGCTTCATGAAGGATGTACGTACTACATCATATAGACACCAAGTCGACTCGGTTATTCAATATCGTGAAACCCTGGGTCCCAATGAATGCGGTTTGTCGGTAATACTTACGTTTATCGCAGTATTTTCCCTTATAGCCCTCTGGGCATGCGCATTTGTTCGAGTCAGGACTGATGCACGTACCGCCATTTAGACAAGGAATACCACAAACGGCTGTCACAAAAAAATAACAATGAAGTCACTTTGATGATGACTTAAGCTTAGTTCTTTTCTTAAGAATTCAACAAATAATGTTGTGAAACGGTAATATTTACTTAGTTTAAATATTTTAAATATATTTAATATTTAATTTTCCATTCTAGCAAAGTCTCTGTCGTTTATGATTGCTTTGCTGACGAAGAATTAGTCATACACAAACGAAAGACATTCTGCTAACAGGGAAGTATTTGATGTCTATTTCATCACTATAACTTTGAACCACACCCCATTCCAACGACCATGATATTTAAATTTAAACAATAAATTGCTTTGACATGACATCATTGTGGCTATTTGATTTAGACGAGACTGTTGGGTGTATTTACCGAGTTGGCAGTGTTCTCCCTCGTATCCAGCCGAGCACTGGCACTTTCCATCGATACATGTACCATTGTTAACACAGGATGGACTGCAATCATCTAAAACAAATCATAATGCAATGTTATTGGGCGCAAGCAAGGAGTAAAACAATTGAGAAATCAAACACACACACACACACTTGAAAATCTGCAAACAAACAAACATAATTAAGCAATAAAATAAATGTAATTCTTAAAAATGCACGAGTGAATTATCAACTTCAGTGATTTTTAGGAGCGTAAGCAACTTACCATTTCCTACCATTGGATTAGTAGCATCCAATAATTTAGCAGCCACGTGATCGCCCTGTTTGCTATCCAACCAGGAGTTCACTTTAAACTGGTATGGTCTGCCTTTCTTGTCTCGAATTCTCAACGTGTCCAGGAACCAATTAGGTGATTGGCCTGAATCGTCATGTCTGACATAAATCTTTTGTAGTTTGCCAACATCTGATGCCTCTACACGGAACTTATCCAACCTGGAAGATACAACGAATGATGAGTGAGTTTGATATTATCATATCAGGCTTACATGTCACCACTGGTAGATGGCCTCCACAGCTGTTGTCACGCATGCATCGCGTTCCTGAGGCACCTTTATCTATTGACTGCCACCCATGCACTTCACTTCACTTCAGTGTGTGACAGTTTAACACTATCCCGCCAAACTTAAAGTGCGTGACGGTTTAACACTATCCCGCCAAACTTAAAGTGCGTGACAGTTTCTCACTTACCCTCCTAACTTAAAGTGCGTGACGGTTTAACACTTACCCTCCTAACTTAAAGTGCGTGACAGTTTCTCACTTACCCTCCTAACTTAAAGTGCGTGACTCCTTTATGGGCTAAAGGCATCTCAGGTGTTATACCATCCTCACCAATTAGTTTAATGAATACATTAGCTTGTGTGTCAGCATCGACCTGGTTACCAGTCTTTGTCTCGATCGTGTAGAAGAACGCTTTGGAACAAAGACGAACTGTTAGTATAGAACATTGATGTCCAGCCATATGTGGGCTATAGCATGCAGTGAGTGAGCTGTGAACAATGCATGGAAGGCCATACAGACATTAGAATAGTTGTCCAATTTCAACCATCTCATACCATCTCATTAATCAGTCAGAAGTCACTCTATTTCACTCCTTTCCGGTCAGGAGTAACTTCATTTGTAATTTAATTTGTGTGTTATTTCCGTTTTTCCACCTTCCTACTTTCCTGGAAAAGCCGCTCCTCTCTTTCATCCTTTATAGTTCTTAAAACAAAACCGATCCAAATGGCTACAAGGGCGGATCAATCTCTATCCAACTGATAACTTAGTCTATGCAGTGATTAACTTTATCGGTCTTTATCGGTCTATTGATGTCTACCCACCTGGTTTATTGACAGTGACATCAGTGATAGCTTTAGGGTTATCCGATGGGTAGACTTGTAGCAGTGGATAGTTATTCAGCCGTAACGGATCACCTGCACGATAGACAGCATTTGGTTAGTAATTTGAACAATAAATGGAAGATTTCAGCTATAAGCGATGCGCGCAAGGAATTGTGATAGTTGCTCGAACATTTTCAAGGTAATAAACGAAAACATAGGACTATCAGTAAGTCATCCACTAAGTTAGTTAAGTTAGTGAGTCAATTCGTTCATCACAAATCAAGCACACTAGACGACCAGTCAGTCCATTGAGTCAGTTGCTCGTCAATTGCAAGTCACTTAGCAACCTAAACAAGCTGTTAGTCAGTCTATCAGATGTCATTTTAGGTCGGTCAGTCAGCGTTTACGTTAGTAATCTGGCAGAAAAAGTTATTCATACCCTATATGCACGATCCCACAGCCATGAACGAGCAAAACTGTCAGTTGTACACCAAACATTTTGTAGATAAGGCAATACATATCTTAGATGTTTTTGCGTGTAATACGGGGGGATATTTGGCAAATTGCGAATGTGTCTTTTTAGTCCACCAAGTCGTATAATATCATTAATTAATGTAGTAGTTTTTAAAATCGATCCATCAAGGATATATGTACTTTAAATCACTAAATCAATTGTTGTAGCCATATACCTGAATTAGCATAAACAGCTCTGAAAATAGATGGGTGCTTCCTGGTAGACGTGAACTTGACATGCAAAGCTTTCCCTGGAGGCAGCAAGTTTCTCTGTTTATGCCCTGTAGTTTTGATGATCTCAACTGGGTTGTCAGCAAAGTTGTTGAAGCGTACATTGTAGTAATAAAGGTTACTTGTCTCACGTCCTGAAAACATCGAATGAATGAGAACATTAACAATCAAAGAATGAAAAAATGATATAGAAATAGACATTATGATGTTATTCATGCAATAAAACAACTATATACCACTAACACCATCATCATCATCATTACCATCACCACTACCATCATCATCATTACCACCATCATCACCACCATCATCATCATCGTCAGAACAATTAAACTATAAGACAACCACGACCTCCATTGTTTATTTGTCCATACTAACAAGTTTGAATGGATGCAATACATCAAAGTGACTGCAGTAATTAATGTCAGCAGTTTACCTTCTCCTGCGCATGACTTGATATCAGAGTGCCATGTCATTTGATCAGGACAGAACATTACGTTGGGGTTCTTGTCTGTGCAATGTATGTAGCGGGCATTGGATGTCGGGTCCGAGAAGAAACCATTGGCATAAGGACATGCATCTGTTGGTCAAAAATGAAGAGTTATAGAAAACAATGAACGCAAAACTGTAAATCCTGGAGTTTTGTTAGTGAAATAATACGTTAAAAGGTAAAATATGATTACTGAAACAGGACAATAGTGAACCGTCCCGTTTTTATATATGATCAAACTTTTGATCCCTAAAATCAAATTTTCTTTTGATGTTGATCCAAATTTTGATCTGGACAAAACATTTGATCCTGATTCGGTAATATTTTCGCGTGATCCCGCTCGATCCCAGAGCTAACATCCACTTACATGATGCTGATACGATAGCTTCAATAACAGCGTTGTTAGATGCACTCGGCATAACTCTGAGGTTTCCTTGACGACCGTTGATATACAAATGTTCTCCGTTGGTTGGATTCTGGGCCATGAACGTTACTGGTATAGTATTGAAAGGTCCTTTCTCCACGTACGATAGCTGCAGGTTCATGTGGGGCTGGATGGTATAGCCCTGTTTCTTGTTATCTCCTTTGCTGGGGATAATGTTGACTGGAATACCTGCCCGGTTGTCGAATCTGACTTTAATGAATCGATCACTAGATGACTGCGACACTATGGACAAAGAAATGAAGAAAGATGATTGATTAGAAGAAATCAATTGAAATGATAGGAAATCCGCTTTGTGCATTATGTAGAGTCTTATACCCAAATACATACACTTTTAACAATCTTAAATACGAATTATATGGCATTTATTTCGGGTTCAAAAAGTGTACGTTTTACTTTTAATTGGAGTTTAAAGTTTTGAAACGGGTCAAAATATGATTGACATAAATACCCAAATTTCAATCCAAAATTGAGAGATGAGGCGTAAAAAGTATCTAAAAATATATATATTCTTTAAGAAAGGAAAGTTGCAGAGATATGTATATGATCAGTATTATGTCATCGTTTGGGACAACCCCCTCCAAGGACAATAAGTTAATTCATTTATTTATCGTATATATTCTTACAAGTGTTTCCTAAATAATTTGTCCTTGAACAGAGGTTAAAACTGTAACACAGCAATAGAACTTACCACTACTCCAGTAGTACATTGAGATCTTCTGTGCGTCACTAGCACGCACATGATGGTCAAAGAATACCAAAGACGCGACGGTCATCTTAGTGTTGCCATATGGTGGACCAGCGGTATTACGTCCTACTGCCAGGTGCGTCGATGCATCTTGTAAGTGTTCACCCTTCTGAGCTATCATTGCTTCAGACGATGCTACAGGCTTCCCGTCCATGTATAGACTGAGACCCGCGTCTGCTTTCCACGTGACAATCAGGTACTCCCATTTGTTGACAGGATATGGCGTTTCAAGCTGTAAAGTAGAAAATGCAAGATTGTTTAAATACACTATACGCAAATCAGACAAAATTAATCACTAGTGGCATGAAGATAGCGAGGATAGCGCTATCCAGGAATACCAATTATTTACATCTGATTTGATCTGTCGGAGGTCACCACTTTGTTTGGTAACGTTTACACGTTTTTTCTTTTTTTTTTGTTTTCATGTCAACGCCTACAGCTTTTTTGAAAAAGACTCCAGTAGAAATATGAAGTCACCCTTGCTACGGGTTAAGGGTTCGATCCCCGATTGTGGATTTCTCAGTGAGAGACACACAGATGATTATTTCAATGAAAAGTCTTGTTTGATTTCCTTCATCTTACCTTCCATGCACTATTGGACTGTGTAACAGTTGTATATATCTTTTTATTCTTGAGATACATAGTGAACCCACGATCATTAGCATTTGATCCACCAGTATCTATTACATAGTGCGGCTCATTGGACGGCTCATCGTCGAACTTGACTTTTAAACCAACAGTAAACCCAGCGGGACAAAGCTGTGGGTCGCTCAGACAATTTCCTGAATTAAAGAAAATTATATTAGATATATACCACGGGGGTTAGGTAGCTATTGGGATGGGAGACCTGTTCCTTTCTTATAACAATCTAATTCATTTTATTTCACTTTATATTCCTTTTTTTTTTTCAGAATAGAGTTGATGTAACTTTATCTTCAATGGAAAAACTGTTATATTTAACGAAAAAGCACATATGGCGTGGCTCCGTGCATGCGAACAGCTGGTCCAACGTGCCATAAACCTTAAAGACATTTGAAATGTTGTGAGATTTGGTCCACAATCTACACAAATTGAATTAAAAAACCCTGTTTTCCAAGCGACTATGAGGTTAAGTTACGGGTAAGAAGTCGTAAGGCGAAGAAAAAAATATATTACCTTTAAAGTCCCCAGCGTCCAGCCAGCTGTCTTTACCATTAAGCTCTAGCCCTTCATCGGTCTCCTTCAAGTCACCAAATACCTGAATAGTGGGAGTGGAACCTACGACCTTACCATCCCTGACTTTTTGCAGAGACCAGGCGAACACTGGGGTGAGAGATGGCTCTGCAGAAGAGAAATAAAAAACCTTTAGATACATCTATGAATTTGACAACGAGGATATGGGAATTGTGAACGATGATATTGTATAATAATGACATGGAAGATGGTGGTGATGATAGTGATGACATTGATGGTGGTGATGATAGTGATGACATTGATGGTGGTGATGATAGTGATGACATTGATGGTGGTGATGATAGTGATGACATTGATGATAGTGATGATAGTGATGACATTGATGGTGGTGATGATAGTGATGACATTGATGATAGTGATGACATTCATGGTGGTGATGATAGTGATGACATTGATGATGGTGATGATAGTGATGCCATTGATGTACATGGTGGTGTTGTTGGTTAGTTATAATGGTGATATAATAGCACTCGTGATTGTGATTGACGTAATAATGGTGATAATGATGTCAACGATGGTGATATTATGGTAGCATGTTCCGTCCTCTCGTTTTCAATTCGTGCGCTCCTCCTACCGATCAATGGCTTATTACGCGTCATTAGTCCTGACTTCTAAATCAGTGAGATATTGGTACCATCATCATATCTACTTACTTGGTACAGATACGGCCATCGTAGTAAATTGATTCATAGTTTCTCTAGCCGTAACAGGAAATGCCCTTGGGCTGTTATTTATCTCTAATGGTGTTTTGGTATGATAATCCATTGCAGTGAAAGTAACAGGCGTAGGCGTTTTACCATCGGTAGACATTGACATTAGTGTGACTTCAAGTGTTGACCGAGGTATCATGTGGAAGCCCTTCTGATTTCCTTTGCTTGGTTTCACGATGATGTCACGTCCAGCGTCGTTGGTTATATGAATTGGTGCATAGAATATCTTTGCAGATGCTGCAACACACACACGCATATTTTAGTCAAATATCGACTATGATTAGCAATAGCCAACTGGTTTGTCTCCTGGGATTTTTACGACATTCACATTCATCATTAATTTTAGTTTCTAAATAATTTCCACAATTAGCTTTGAAAGGGTAGATGCATTGAGACGTGTTTTAACGTATTTTAAACATCGTAACTTACCACCAGACGAAAAGAATATAAATGCTCTGTCAATGTCGGTTTGATTCAAAGCTTGGCCAAACGTTGTCAAAGAACTGATGTCATAACTAGCGTATCTCCATGCTCCTGTGCTGCCGAGGTTTCGTCCTATTGTAAGGTTCTCGTCCAATTCATACATAGTGGCATTCTGTACTGGACGACCAGAATCGTCTGCAATTCTTAACACTGAGTCTCTGTACAACTTGAGACCTTCTTTAGGATGCCACGTGATTGTCAGATACATCCATTTGTTGGTTGTGAGAGGACGAGAGACCTACAGAAATCATAAGCCATTGATAATAAAATAAAATCTCTACATTATCAACATCAGCAACAGCATCAGAAACAATCGTTACGAGTGTTAGGTCATTGTATTCAATATCTTTATTCAAGCCACCGTAAAATTAGACCAGTCAAAAACATTTAAAACATGTAATCATATATTAAAATTATTATGAAAATACAAGCTTCTGCCACAGTTTGACAATCATTATTGTCAACATTCAGAGAAATCGCACGGATGTTGTAATCAACATGCTCGCATGTCCTTATTTTTTCTTTAAACAACATTCCAACTAATTGTTAAGTACAAATGTAAACTTCTTTTTTTTAACTCTACCTTCCATAATTTATCCATTGTCCGCACTTCAGCATGAAGATAACCGTCATTGACATATACCGATACACCGCGCTTGCCACTGTGATGTCCGCCGCTGTCCAAAATGTACCTGGGCTCTTCGTACTCCATTGCAGCTCGTCCAAATCGTATCTTGGTCGCTATGCTAAATCCAGATGGATTAGCGTCAGGGTTGATTAGCACGTCTGTTTTGGGTAGTTTTGCTGTCATGAAAGTGTCAGTGCCATCAAAAGCAACACCATCATCCACGTATCGGTAGAAGCCGTGTGCGTGTAGTGGTGGGTTACCATAGATGTGACTGCCATCAAGGGCAAGCATGGACCAGGAGTGCTGTGGCTTGGCATACGGAGCTACCAGACATAAAAACATATAAATGTCGTCAATATGGATATCAAACAATAAGAAGGCTCAGTTTTAAACATGAATAACGTGGCTTTTAGCATACGAAACTACAAGAAAAATATTTCATACGTGTTAATGTGGATACCAATCATAAGGTTTTTAACACAAATATCGTGACTTTACACATTTGGATTCATATATAAACAATACTTTCTTTCTATAACATTAATACACAATTTTCCTTACATGTAAAAGCAACTTCACTCAATCTCTAGGGCAGATTCAGAAATTTTGAAAGGGTGATGCGCTAATCAAGAAATGACTCACTTATGATATATAGGTACTTTTTGTTCTTGTGACTATGAAAATGCTGGTATATAGTTATTGTTATTTATATTACATTGGAGTTAAGAAGAATATGAAGGTATTACCTGGTGCTGTTATGTTAAACCGTGTAACAACATCAGACATCTCAGATGCAGTAACTGACACGGGGGTAAGCACCTCGTTGATTTCAAGAGGCGACTCGGTCTCGACATCTTCAGCTCTGAATGTTATTGGCTTAACTGGTTCAGTAGCATTTTTGATGACGATATGCACCAATAGAGGTGATGAAGGACTAGCGATGTAGCCTCCTTTCTTTCCTCTACTTGGAAGGACTCTGATTTCACGTGCAAGTTTGTTGTTGATCATAAGCGTGATGAAGTATTCCGATGCTGCCATTTCGATAGCACCAACTAAAAAAAAACATGCAGACCAATAAATAAAAGTTTATTCACACGCCATTGATGAAACAATTCATGATGAATAAATATCACACATAGAAAGTTGATTAATATATAGATTAATATATAGTTGTAACTGCTTTTTGAATAAAGATCAAGATCAAATCTCCTGGGGCCCTGTTGTTCAAAGCTCGATTGGTGCTAATCCAGGGTTAACTATATAGGTCTTCTTAAGAGTTAACCCAGGATTAGAGCTCATCTAACTTTGAGCGACCCAGCCCTGTCATCTCCAGGTGCACTATGGACAATCCATGTTCACAGGTATTTAGCATGGTAGGTGATAGTATAGGGGCTCTCTGTATGAGTGTCAACACCTTTAGAAGTATTATTACAGGCTGGTTTAGCGATGTACGGTTTCGGTGTACCTATAAGTACCTATAACTTGAGAATTAAGTAATGTTACCTGGTTTAGTGATATCTACTCGTACAACTGGACTACCAAACTGCCCAGGTCGTACCAGCAAGATTGGTCTGCCATTCATGAGAAGTGGATTGCCTGTAGCTGGATCAAAAGCTCTTAGTTTAAGAGCAGCGTTACTGAAGTACTCTTTAGTGATTTGCATGGCTGGACCAGAACCAATATGGAAGCCACGTGCGCTGTCTTTGACACTAGGTGCAACAAGGACATTAGACCCAGCCTTGTTGTTCACTCGAAGTGTTAGGTAGTAAGCATTTGTCTTTTGATCTAGAGGGAGGAGAGACAAATGAGATATGAATAACACTAGCCTAGTAAAATAATCAGGATATAGCCAACCATGCTGGGTTGTTGAGCAACCGGGCCCTGTGTGTGAAGGTAACGTGCAAAGGTTTGTTTGCCTTCTGTTGGACCTTTTCGGCCTGGGTTCCGTATGAGACAGCTAGTGTCTGGTCTGTAAATGCCGCAGCGCCTGAGCTAAATGAAAACCAAACTGGTTAACTTTTTTAAGGGTAAATAAACATGGATTCTGTTTTACACATACCAGGTATTTCGCCCTTCTTCTTTCCTTTCACTGAAACGTAAACAAACAAAGAAACGTAAACAAACAAAGAAACGTAAACAAACGTAGCGTTACAAAACGTAAATCAACCTAGAAACCGCAAAGAAACGTCTAGAAAGGACGATACCTTTCCAAAAATATAATCATGGTTTAGACTGCGTAACAATGATATTTTAGATAGTTGCGTCCTTTGATATCGACATTTTTCTAGGGCTTCCTAAGAGCCACTCACAGAAGCCTTCAAGTAGCCTGTACAGCGGTTTCCTTACCTGTAACACCTCTAAGTTCCAAGGTAACCTGTTGCTTGGTCTTGGTTGGTGTGAGTACAACACTCGCTTGTCCATTAATGGATATGGATTTATTGTCCTCATCAGTTCCTGTGATTGTGATTGGTTCGCTACTAGTTGTTCCCTTGGTAACGACCATCATGACGTTTTTCTTGACATCCAGTGCCTGTTGTCCTGGTAACGGTAGCTGCAACTTAACTTTCTTACCGACTCTGTTGACAATCTTGATAGAGACGAAGAACTGTTGACCTGCTACAGAAACAAACACAAAATGACATTTGTACAAATTTACACGTAACATAATGCTGCTTAACGGGAGACAGCATCAATATTAATAATTATAAATATTTATTTATATAGCGCATTCATAAAATCTCCATGATCGAGCTTGTGTCAAAAAATTTAAAATGTTTGAAAAACAAATTAACTGTTAATTAGGCGTGATTTCAGAGGTTTTTTTTAAACTGTTCATGTTAAGAGCATCTTCAATGTATTCAGGATGTCTATTCCACAGTCTTGGGGCGGCAGCACTAAAAGCCCTATTGCCATACGTAGCTCTACGCGTCTTTGTTACTTCTTGTGTGGTTTTGTTTTCTGATCTTAAAGCTTACTTCGTTTTGTAGCAGTGGTGCAAAACAAAAGATTAGTGCTAATATTTAAGTTGATCGAGGGTGGGGAGGGAGGGTCAAATATTGCTGTGTACAGTCATGAAACTGTGCACATTTCGAAGACACAGCATGAAAGGGTCTCATTTAAGGAAGTTTAAGCCAACTTAAAGTTGCTTAAAGTAGTTGAGTTCAACTATTTATGTCCAAGATTGCAGGATCAGCACTAATCTGTATACCCCAGGCCTCAGTTCCAAAGCTTACCTGCTCCACCGCCACAGTTGAACACCTCGACTTTCTCTCCTTTCTTAACAGTGGGAGTAATCGTGACACTGGGCTTACCATTGAGAGTGATAGCCTTACCAGCTGCATCAACAGCAGAAAACGTTATAGGAACATTGCTGACTACTGATTTAGTTATCATCTTTGCTGTTGCGCTCTTTACTTCATAGCCTTCTACAGGATCGTTATCAGACGATTTGATAGTCACCGTCTTGGGAGTGCGGTTCATTATTTTGATGGTGAAGTAGAATTTAGCTGAAAATACAAACAAAACGGTATGGCTTAGAGGCGATTTTGGTAACGTATTGCATATAAAATTACTAAAAACAATTGACTGTCGTATTGCAGTCGTACGATGTTTTATTAGAGTCGATTTCGTGTGTGCGGGAAAAAGCAAATTAAGAGGCGTAAAGTATCGTGATAGTTCACTACGCTAATAGAAAATACTAACGATGTTGCTATGAAAATTCTCACCTCCTGCAACAACCTTTGGTTTAGTGACGATAATCTGATATCCTCTTAAACCACCAGATATCGACACGCTTTGATGATTGTTTAACAAAAGAGGAGTTTTAGCCACGGCTTCCTTTCCTGCCAGAGAAAGGTGAGAACCTGGGGCAAGCTGCTTTTCTAATATCACTGGATAGAGATGTGGAACCTGAAATTTATCAATAAAACACATTAACTAGCGTTACAGGCTCGATGGTTTCACCAAACACTCGAAGAAAACTACCACCAGAACACTGAATCTGTAGCCATAAAAACAGTACTCTTTTCAGATTTTAGCAAATTATACAGCAGTAGAACAGGAGCCGCTAAAAGAAAATGGAATCTGGCTCGTTTTGCATAGTTAGGGTCGATTTAAGCTGTGTAGTTTGTTATGCACGATTTGTAGTATACGACGTCGTGCAGTTCTATAACCCTTGAACTAGTTCTACAAGTTTTAAGGCGAATGCAATAAATGCGTACCACAAATGCAACATGTTAATCGACCTTACAGTATTTCCAAAGAGTATTATTTCTTACCGACAATCCCTGGCGAGGTTGGTTATCACTGGTCATAATCAGAGCATCTACGCCTGCTTGGTTCTTGAGGTGAAGGGCAACAAATTTGATACTAGTACATCCAACTACAAATAACAAGCAAATCAGTCATTAAATGTTTTATGAGCATTTTAGGGAAGTAGATAAATTAAACCAATTGAATGAAAAGGGATAAAGGCAAGAAGCCATATATAGGGTAACCGGACGTTTCGTTCAATGGACCTTTCAGCCCAGGACGTTTAGTCATACATACTAAGTCTTTCACCTATGACGTTTCGTCCCATAACACATAGGTACTATTTTACTCCTATATAACAGTTATAAAACAAATAGTTGTAGTTGTATAAGTTTTTTTTAAATATATTCTAGGCATATTTTGTAATTTGAGAATGTTCAAAACAAAGTATTTTGTCAAAACCAGCACAGATCTAACCTTGTCTCCAGTAAAAGGAGTAGACAGCTCGCATCATCGCAGGTGAGAGATACGAATCAATCATCGACAACGATGCCATCATGAACTTGCAGAAACGCTTTCCTCCAGCTGTCACATCACGACCAACAGCTAAATTCTCCTTACTGAGGTTTACTGTTCGGCCACTGCCAACACGACCTGACGCATCAGCACCACGTTTAGCACCGTTAATATACAGAGTCAAGCCATTGGCTTCTGACCAGGTAAATGCTATAAAGGACCAAGTACCAGCTGCCATTTCCTGGGATACCATCCATACTTTGGTTGCCGATGCCAACTCACAGTATAGTTTACCACCTAGTATATACATGGAAATACCACGTAGCTTGCTATCACTTCCTGCTCCTGTATCAACCAGATATTTAGGTTCGACGTATGACATCACTGAGTCGTCCAGGAAGACTTTGGTAGCGAGAGTAAAACCGCTAATACATTTGTCTGGGTCGATGGCACAGCTTGGTTGGAGGAGTTGTCCTGAGAGCCAGTTTGTTTTGCCGTCAAACATCAGGCCACCGTCACCTTTGGTGAATGTCCCGTATGCTGTCAATGGGGGTGTTCCTGGCACTTTCATTGATTTCAGGGAAATGGTGTTCAGTGCCCAGGAATATCTGGCAAACACTGGTGGGGCTGAAATTGAAACATACATAAATTGAATGAAATGGATTAGGACATACAGTATCTACACACTTATATTTGACGATACGAAGATATTTACTCCTGACTATATTTTATCATCCAGGGCTGGGTTGTTCAAAGCCCGATTAGCACTAATCCTGGGTTAACTCTTAAGAAAAGTTATAGAGTTAACCCTGGATTAGCACTAATCAAGCTTTGAGCAACCGGCCTCAGATAAAAACAAACAGAATTGATCTTTTGAGTCGTATCATCAAATGTAGCTCCCGCTGTTTTAATACATCAAATGCCAGTATATCTCAGCGTACAAAAAATATAAAGAGAAAATTGTTAACTGTATTGTTGGATTTGCGGTTGTATACATACAACTAAATGGAATTTATATTACCTTTGAATGAAACTTCACCATCGAAAGTTTGTGTATTGACACCTGCGATAAAATCATTAAATGGATATAAATAAAAAAATCTATATAAATGTAATAAATATAAATATATATAGTGTTTTTATAAGACTTTTCTCATTTCGACATGGTAACGATGAGGTGGACCACATCTCGAACATATCTAAATTGAAAAAAAATCACTTTTTAAAAGTTGTGTATTTTTTCATTTTTTCATAATTACCTGAAGTTGAGAGTACAGCCCGGGTCATGACATCCTTGGAATGACTTGCATCTATTTTAATCAAATCTCTATTGTTCAGATAGAAAGTGCTGTTTCCATTTCTATCAGTAGCAGTAAATGAAATAGCTCCTCCTGCCTTCATGGTCTTCACAATGGTAGCCATGCCGTTGGGGGCTATAGTAATGCCTTCATTTGGTAAGCCATCGTCTGGTAGAAGAACGACTGTCATGGGGAGTGGGTTGACTGCTTTAAGGACGACATAGTACGTCTTGCCTTCACCTTCGGAGCCTAAATATATTTAATATAATATACATTAAAATCAACTTGACTGCTTGGAGCTTGATGTCGATAAAAGTATGAAAACGTTGTGATAAACAGGTACGAAGAGTAATACTTCTGTATGAGACAAACTATCTTCTCAACAAAATGCACATGTGCAATGGTTACGTGGCGCACTTTTTGCCATTTTGAACTTTAACCAAATGTGAAAATGTAAGAATCAAATAACTTTATATTTGTTGTCAATGTTTAGATCAGAATTTCAGGGCACGTTGTGTCTTCCTTTTGAGAATAATTCTTTGGCGACTCATTTTTCAAATTCCCATTCGTATCCATGAAATTATATTGGTAGATTTTTTATGTGAAAACAAAAATGTTCTACATCTGTTAGGTGCGCATCTTATAATGTTCATGCAACTATCTAGCTCTGATTGGTAGACTATTGGATAACCTACCTCTGATCCAATAGAAGTTGGTTATGGCCATCACGTTATCAGGTGACAGTAGCTGGTTGAACGTTACCAAAGCACTCATACTAAATTTACAGAAATACGCCGCTGAAGATGCACTTCGTCCAATAGCGAGGTTAGGTGATGCTGTAATCACGGAGTATCCTAAGCTAGAAACACCCTCTGGGATACGTGCATTAAGTCGCCCGTCCATGTACAGTGTCATACCAGTCTTTCTGCTCCAAGTAACGGTCAAGAAGAACCAACGGTCGCCTTGTACTGTAACGGTACCCTGTGAAACAACATCACCATCTATATGAGAATGCGCTATCACATACATTGTCAAAAGAAATCCCACTTCGGACAACCCTGAATGGTTTGATACAATAGCAATGTGACAGAGTTTCAACACTCATATTATTAAGCTACTGGAGCCGTTTTCGTATGAGCGGGAAAAGGTGCAAATACAATACGAATTTTTGATTACAATATTATACAGTACCGATGCTCACTCATAAGGAATCGACGCTATCTAAATTTCGTCAGATCTTTCTTACCTTATAAAGAGTATTTGATGATGCAATCTCTATAAATAGCTCTTTCATAACTATATAGACAGCAATGCCTCGGCCCTTAGCTGTTCTACCGCTGTCTACTACATATCGCGGTGTGTTTACAGTCAGAGAGTTTGTCATAAACTTGACTTTGAGACCAAACGAGAATCCCTCAGAGCAAATATCAGGATCAACAAGACACTGTTTAGAATCCAGGGTTCCGGCAAGGAAAGCTGAGACTCCGTCAAACTCAAGGCCGCCATCGACACGTGCTAGATTACCATTTCCAGTAAGAGGTGGATTGCCTGGTACTTTACCACTTTCAATCTCGGCCAACAGCCAGGAAAGGGATGATGGTACTGGTGGGGCTGAAGACAAAAAGTTGTAACAGTTAGCATCACCTAGTATAAAGACTATAAAGAAATTTATATTCCGAAATTCATGAAATTTAGAACTCATATTGAAGTCAAAAATGCATCTCTAGAAATGAAGTAGATTATTAGAATTGAGATTTGGGAAGCAAAGAATATACATTAGAACTGATCGAGCTTTTGAAATACTACTTATTGTGGCATTTTGGATTAAAAAGCTGACCAATTCAAGACAAAATCGCATAGACTTACCTCTGATTCCAGATTCCTGGATACTCGATATTGGTCCTTCAACAGTCTCGCCTACAAGCATAAGTACCACAATCAATCAATACTAAATATGACATCCCCAGGGGACATTTGATATACAATGCTGAATCTAGAATAAGGGACCTTATGGGTTCAAATGAGTCCTAATGGGTTCAAACGGGTGCTACAAATCATTGTATGACTTCATGAACCGAACTATGTACTATGCATATAAATATCTAGACTAACCTTTGGGAGAGACACTGATTTCATTGACGTCTAGAGCACTTTCAGAAGGTGAGACCACCACACTCGATTTGCCATTAACCAAAATAAATTTATTAGGCTCGTTTTTGATCTGAGCTACAAATGACACTGATGCAGGACTGGAGACTTCTTTCTTTATCTTAGCGATAGCTTTATGACTAATTGTAAAACCTCCAGCAGGATACTTGTCGCTAGGCAACAGGACGATGTCATATTGGGTTGGGTTGGTCACCTTTAGCATCATGTAGTATTTGGTCAGCGGTTGTACTGGCACTGGAAAAAATGCATGAAATAAAATATTTTTGAGTGATTGCTGGCTCAGTAGACGTGAAGGTGGGTTATTTGGGTGTTAATTATCACTTTCTTTGAGATTATAATTCATTATCGTCGATATGTATTTTCGTCATTACCACCAACATCGTTGTCACCAATTGCAAGATGTTTATCACCTTTGTCTTTACCATTATCACCATATATTATTAATTACTTCAATTAATTCAATAATTAATTGAATCAATTAATTATTATAATGAACAATAATCTCACCATTATCGTAATTACTATCGACATAATAATAACAATAATAATAATCGCACTGACAACAGCATTACTGATCATTTTTGTCATCCATAATGTCTTCTAACGTGCTACTTACACAAATAAGGTTCTCAAAAGTGGCATCAATCCATTAATCACTCACTCACTCACTCACTCACTCACTCACTCACTCACTCACTCACTCACTCACTCACTCACTCATTCAATCAATCAATCAATCAATCAATCAATCAATCAATCAATCAATCACTCAATCACTCAATCACTCATTCAATCAATCACTCAATCACTCATTCAATCAATCAATCAATCAATCAATCAATCAATCAATCACTCAATCACTCAATCACTCAATCACTCATTCAATCAATCAATCATTCAATCAATCAATCAATCAATCAATCAATCACTCAATCACTCAATCAATCAATCAATCAATCACCTAATTAATTAATTAATTAATTAATCATTCAATCAGCCAATTTAAAGAGATACTCACGTGGATCAGAGAAGTACTTAGAAACTGGTGGAATTGATTGTGTTGGTATGTTTCTATTAAAGAACACCAGTGAGGCCATGGAGAAATGAGCATTAAAAGGTGCACTTTGGCCATCAATATTCCTGCCAACAACTAGGTTAGTTTGATCAGTAGTTGGTAGTTTCATTTCAGCGTTAGGTCGTCCATCTCTTGTTGTTGTTTTGAGTTGGTTATCAATGTACATTGAAAGGCCATCATTACGCGTCCACATCACTAGAAGGTAGATCCACTTGTCAGGGACAACAGGTGTCGAGGCCTAGAGATAAAAATAATTAGTTATTACCAAAAAGAAAGTATATAGCTACATCAATTTATACGAAATAATCCAGTCTCAAGTTTTTCATTTCGCCGTATTAAAGTCATTTTTGCATGGGTGGAAAACAGTACGGTAACAAGACGGTTTATAGGTTTCTACGAAATTACCGCTACGATTATACGGTATTGCCCATTGGTACGAAATCGATTTGAGGCTGGATTGCAGGGTCAGTTAGCAAATACAGTATTCGAGGCAAAATGTACAGGATTTCTGTCGTTTGTAGATGCGTGCATTTTCATGGAAATCTTATGCGCTTGTTATGTCGTAACGTAAATTTTTACAGTTGAGACCAAGCGGTGACAAAATTAAATAAATACATTTGCATGACACTTCTTTAAAAAAAACTTCATAGTTTGAAATGAAAAATGTATATATGTATGTATAACATTCCAAACACTCAATGTTTACGATATTTGATGTTTAACGGATTGAAGCACGATAAGTTTGAAGTAATTGACGTTGAAGTAATTGAAGTAATTCGGCTGCGCGGTGTCAGTCTTCACCACAATTATCGTATCATAATTAATTGAGCACAAAAAAACTGGCAAGACTATTCTATTTCTACACTTACCATCCAAGTTCTTTCACCAGTTGCCAGTGTGAACGCAAGTTTTCCACTCTTGACAAACAGAGAAATACCACGGCGTGCAGTGCTCTGAGCTCCCGTATCAAGAAGATAACGGTCATTCTCATTATCAGGAACGCCATCAAACTTAAGTTTTGCACCGAGCGAGAATCCTTCAATGCAGTTCTCTGGATTAAGCAAGCAGCTTTCTTTATCTACAGTAGCGCCAAGCCACGTGGTTTCTCCATCGAAATCGATGCCACCATCTTTGATCGCAGCTTCACCATTAACTTTGAAAGCAGGGTTGCCTTCGACGAAGCCTTTATTTAAAGTGCCCATTGACCAATAATGGCTGTAAGGTATGGGCGAGGTTGAAGAGGAGGAGTCTGCTTTATCTGCAAAACGATAAGTAGATATATTAGTTAAACCTTACATGAAAATACTGTGTGTAATAGCAAACTCGATACAGGGTGATTGTTAGAACTGCTTTTGATTACAGTTCAGAAAACCGCTCTATTAATTCGTATATTTGACATGATAACCGCAAAACCATATGGCATAACCCCGACTATTTTTAATGTGATTTGAAGTACCTTTGGATGTTATCTCCAGTGCATCAGGGTTTTTCTTCTCTCTCGATGGCATCACACTGTATGATTCTTCTCCATTAATAAGCAGTCCTTTGCTAGTCACAGGATCAAATGCTCTGACCATAATTTCACCTTCGTGCATGACCTCTTTAGTGAGTGTCTCCTGCGAACCCGGTGCGATGCGATAGCCGTCTGATGGATGGTTGTCATTGGAGATAATTACTGCATTCGCCTTGTACTTGTTCTTTAGAATGAGGGTTGCATAGTAACGATCACGTGGTGCTGGTTTAGCTGTAATGTAACCATAGAAACACGAGAAGATAAATATAGAATACTACTCAGATTGTCTCAAGAAAGAGTAAACAGATTCGATAACCGTTCGCATGCGGCAGGGTTTCCTTGGAAGTCTTGTTTTCTGGATGTTACAAAGAACGTCTCGTGACGCCAGTTTCCATGCTTACTTACCTACGTTACCAGGTGACGTAATCTCTATTGACGTCAGCTGTTGTTTATATTCGCTTGGTGTTGCGACATACTCTATCTCGTCATTGATGAGTAGATCAGCACCAGTGGAGAAGTCCAAAGCGTTAAATTTAACAGAAATCGATGCCGAGATCTGTTTACGTAGTATAAGAACTTGTTTTGGCTTCAGCCGCACGCCGCCTGGAGGGTGACCGTCACTGGATATAAACTCTACTTCCTTGTCGAGTGTGTTGTTCAATCGGAAACTGATGTAAAACATCTTGGATTGCTGCACAATGGCTGAAAGAAACAGTAATACATGTAGTGATTTGTTGATATATATGTTATGATGGAATAACTTTAGTTCGAAAAATTAAAAACATCGCAGTGCGAACATCTAGATTTCGGCTGAAAGAATACTGATTATATATATATTTTTAAATCGTACATGTGTTCTACAGTCGACTGGTCTACTATCCTAACTATCTATCCTTATTAATATATAATAATTATTAGCTTACCATTGGTTATATAGTACTGATATATTTGATAAGCCATGGCAGATGTCATTGACTCACGGAAGATTGCAAATGACTTTATATGGAAGCTAGCAAAACCAGACTGATCGTTGCCAAGGTTACGACCAATACGAAGATTCTCTTGTTGTGGTGCAGGCTCAAGCCCACCGCTCGCCACACCAGCGATGTCACCACCTCTTTCTGTACCATCGACATACAGGGTCAAACCTTGCTCTTTACTCCATGATACTAAGATGTGTGTCCATTTGTTAGTGTTTGCGCTGATGTCTGTCTCGGTCTGATGAATGAAAACAATATTTGTATAAGTTTATCAGACAATGTGATGTGATGCGATGCGATGCGATGCGATGTGATGCGATGCGAGTTGATGTGATGCGATGCGATGTGATGCGATGTTATGCGACGTAATGCGATGTGATATTCAGTAAAATGTAAAAATATTCAGTACAATAAAGTAAAAAGTGCACAATGACAAACACAATCATGCCAGTCAGTGTGATTAAACCTACCTTCCACATGAAATCTGAGGATGCAATCTCGCATACCAATCTCTTTTCCAACAGGTACAACGATACTCCACGAGACGACAAACTCTTGGCTCCGCTGTCCAGAATATACCTAGGAGTAGTATAGTCTTTAACGCTATCAGGTAACTTTACTTTGAGGCCAAATGAAAATCCTTTAGTGAATCTTTCTGGATATACTAAGGCATCGTCGGAGTGCATGTGTGCTCCAATGTAAGAAGAAACACCGTCGAAGAGAAGACCTTCATTGTCAACTTGAGGATTTCCATAGGTGGTGAAAGAAGGCGAACCAGGGATCGTTCCGTTGTTAAGTACGTAGAAAGACCAGTAGAATGCTGGGCGTATTGTTGGGATAGCTGTGAATGTGAATTGGTATAGACTGTGTCAGTCGCATGTGATGCTATCAAGAGCAATAACATTTTCAAGCCTTTGCTGGTGAAGGTTATGGTAAAGGATGGAACGTCATAAACAGCTTTCGTATTTATTTTGAGTAATGTTCTTATGAAATCAAAACTTTCTCATTTTTTTATGTCTTTAATTAGTATACTGTGACGCGTGTTTTTTATGAAATGTGTGGTTTTGTCACTCGATATGTTGTAAATTAGGTAATGTTTATCGGTTGTCATCGGTGGACTTAAAAAGATCTGCTTCAGTTGGGTTTGCACGGGACTCAAATCAATGACCGCTCGTTTTCTTTTCTGATGCTGGCGATTTTTTTTATTGTGGTTGATTTGTTTTAAAACCTATGATCAAATCAAGTGGAGCTTACCTGGCAACTCAGCAGCACCATCTACACAAAACGAAACAAACAAAAAGTGAATTGAGTATTTTACTATTTCATTTCAATTTTTGTGAATGAATGAATGAATGAATGATTAAACGAATGATTAAACGAACGAACGAATGAAACAGTGAACGAACGCACGAACGAACAAAAGAATGAATGAATGAATGAATGAATGAATGAATGAACGAACGACCGAACGAACGAACGGACGAAAGAATGAATGAACGAATAAACAAAAGAATGAATGAATGAACGAACGAACGAATGAATGAATGAATGAAAGAGCGCATGAATGAATGAAAAAAACAAGTGAAAGAATGAATAAAGAAATATGCCAAACCTGGTGCAGTTATAGTCAATGTTGTCGGGCGACCATCAGCATTAGGTACAACACTTTGTCTCTCAGTACCATTGACTAACACCATCGTCTCAGTTGCAGTATCAACTCCAATGAACTCCACAGGCTTATCAGTCTTACATAGCTTAGAGACAATCACGACTGTGCCGATTGGAACCTCAAAACCATCAGCTGGTTGGTTATCGCTGGGTATCAATCTGACTGTACGACCCATATAGTTTATTACTATCAGGTACATCGAGTACACGTCGGGCTGTGGCGTCACCTTAACAACTAAACAAAAATAGAAAAGAAAGTTATAATTAAACACTGGGCAAAAGCAAAACAATAAGAATTATCTACTTGCACACTAAAGAACAATTCATTAATTCTAAAGTTGGTTTGTATGTGGCAAACAATTCGATTTAATCATAAAACATAATGTGGAAGAAACAGAATTCCTCTCTTTAACTTAATCTATTGTAGGATAAGTACAAGCATAAGCATAGGTGTATGTCCTCACGTGCAATAACGCTAGAAAAACGCAATGTTTTGATCCATATTCTTATGCTTGCACTTGCACTCGCGCTTGCACCGTGTTAAGGACAGCACAAGAGAAAGTTTGATGCATTTCACAAATGAAAAATTGTCTAAATCTAGTTGTGACGTGAATCATGTGAAGAAACTTACTTCCTTTAGTGATATTGATGTAAACAAAATCATGGTCTTTGTCATACTCAGGCCATGGTGTAACAACAAAACTTGCAGCATTATTGATAGCCACTGCTTTGTTGTTGACTTGATCCACTGATGTAAGAGTTATAGAGTTAGGGTTGCTAACTCTTTTGGTTATCTTGGTGACTGTCTTTGCTTTGATATTGAAACCTTCAGCTGGTATGCCGTCACTTGATTTGACTGTAGCTGCATTGTCTCCGTAGTTGGAGAAGCTCAGCTTGATCTGGTAGTTTAGAGTTGGTGATGCTGGTAAATACAAATGATAATAATAGATGAATAATAATTAATGATAAATTAATAATAGTTAATAATAGATTAATGATAATTAATAATTTATGATGGGACGATCAGAGAGGATGAATTGGCAGAATATCTCACTACATCTGTATATTTTCTTCATTGTCGGTTACCAAATTGAATGGGTAATAATTCCTGCTTGTGATCAGAATATTGATGCTAATGTACCAAGGTATCAAGAGATACAAAGAAAGCCAACTTGCTTAATAAAAGATTTTCCTTTGACTTTAACACGTTAAGGAATATTAATTCGTGGGAAGAATGATTATAATAAACACAAATAGCACGCGATTCATTTTTTTATCTCATTTTTCATTCATTCATTCATTCATTCATTCATTCATTCATTCATTCATTCATTCATTCATTCATTCAGTAAAGTAGTGTACATACCCGATGTGGTGACGGTCAAGGGGATTGGGTTGCCCTTAGATGACGTTGGTATCAATAATATATTTTCCTTGTAGTTGATAAACATCGGTCTGTTTTCTTTATCAATCACCGACACTGTTATTGGGTTGGAGTGGTTGAGCTGGAATAAAGACGATAGAATACGATTAAATCAATTAACCAATAGATCAATCAATTGCTTATTGAACAATAAATCAAACAACCAGTCAACCAATCGATCAATCATCAATCAATCAATCAATCAATCCGCCAATAAATAGATCGAGTTATCGATCATTCGCTCAAACAATCATAAGTCAATCAAATGCGTGATTGAGCACTGACGGCTCACCCACACTGCTGTAACGGATAAACTTGAAAACGCAACTTAATTACTGCATATGGACTTTCCATTCACACTGTATGAATATCAAACAGTTTGCACAAACTCGTGGCCTTTTCAAATTTATCCGGCATCGGTTCCAAAGCGTAAAAGACTGCAATATCTCTTAACGCTATAAGTTATCTCTATTACCTTAATGTCAACCATCACGATTGCATTGCTATGTACAGTGAATTCTTGTGGCGCTTTTTCATTTCCAGCTTTACGTAGAACGCGAATATCACGCTTGGCGTGGTTGGTAATGCGCATGTACAGATGATAAACTTTGGCAACGGCTGATAAACAAATAAACCAAGTTAGAATACACATGCATAACCATGCCTTTCATTCATTCGATCAACTATTCTTTCATCCATTCGTTTATTCATCCACAACATCAGTGCGTTCACTAACAACATTTATTTCATAATCTCAGGGGCGGAACCCGGACCTTCAATTGGGGGTGAATTTTGGTTTTGAAAATAATAAAAAAATAAGGAAAATTAAAATACTCGAGCTATCATCAGATGATAAAGGTTCGATACATTGTAATATCTAAATTAGATTATTCTTCTAATTTCTAGGCTTTCACACACAGAACATTAAAAATGTAAAACCATAAGATGTTCTTAAGAGGGGGGGGGGGGGGGGGATGGTGAAAAGTCACCCAATTCAACACCCTTGGATCCAACCCTGAATCGTTTTCTTGATTCATTCACATCCGATCGATTATTTAGAAAATAAATAAACAAAACAAACAAACAACAAACAAACACAGGCAAATAAACAAACACACAAACAAACTACCTTACAAACTAACAAAGCCACTAAAAACAAAACAACAAGTTCTACTAACAAACAAATTACAAACCGCACTCACCGGGTTTACCAACTATAGCAGCAACCACGTTATCCTTAGTAGGTGCTGGATTCACCACAATAGATGATTGGTGATTGATCTGTAATTGATGTCCATCGGATCCATAGACAGTAAAGCTAGTTGCTATTGCCCCAGGCACTGTTTTAGTTATCATAGCGATAACGTTAGCGCTGATAGGAAAGCCAGCCGATGGCATGTCATCGCCAGAGTGGATGATGATCGGCTGGCCCGCTCTATTGGTGATGTTGAGCCTGATGTAGTGTATTTGTGGTGGGCTTTGTGATACAACTACAAGGAATAACATAAATAGTATTTTAGTGTTTAGTGATGAAGAAACTTTCTGTTTATCATTTATTCGCCAACATTGAAAAGTTAAGCTCATAGAGATATGTGTTGTAGGAAGTTATACATATTTCTTTCAAGTACATGGAACGGTACTTATGGAACAATGTTTAAAAATATAGATTGGACGTCTTCAAGAAAGAAATTAGGAAAATTAACCCAAGCAAATTTATTGAACTGCAACTGTGAGAACATTGAATAAGACAAATGTATAGCAACTATTTATACATGTAATGTAATCTAAATAAATATTTTGAGTGTGAATGTGCGAGGCAACGTGTCCTCGATTAGGGTGCCAAACGCTAAATAACGCTGACACGGAAATAAAGTATTATTAATTATTATTATTATTATTATTATTATTATTATTAATGATAATATATACTCACTATTGACCCAGAAGAACTGATAAATCCTTCTAGTCATAGAGTCATCTACAAGTTGTTTAAAGACAGCCAGAGACGACAAGTAAAACATTCCACACGTTCCACCAACTGTGCCGAGTTTACGACCAACGGCGAAGTTTGGCATTTGTACGTTAACACTAGGGTTGCTGGCCGATACGGGTGCTTCGCTACCAGAGTATTTGATACCATCGATGTAGATGTTGATACCAGTTGATGGATGCCATGTTATCATGAGGTATTTCCATCGACCGATAGGGACCGTCGTGTACGCCTGGGATGGGAAGACAGTACAGCATCATCATTAGCATCATCATCACCATTAGTATCAACATAATTATCCACACCATCAGCACCATCATTATCATCATCAGCAGTAGAAGCAACACCAGCATCATTAGCATCATCATCATCATTATCAACAACAACATTATCCACACCATCAGCACCATCATTATCATCATCAACACAGAAGCAACACCAGCATCATTAGCATCATCATCATCATTATCATCATCATCATCATTGGCATCAGCATTATCATAAGCATCATCATTATCATCGTTATCATCAGTATTATTATCACCATCATCATCACCACCACCAGCATCATCGTCACTATCATTATCACATAATGGGAAACCCTTTTTGAAATAAAGTTTTAGTTGTAGATAATCGTATCATCAACATAACCATTAAGACAATGATATATATATAGGTTTACTGCACTAAACTACATCATGTCGTATCGTATACCGACTTACCCTGAAGATCTCTGAGGATGTAGTGATCTGCACTGTGAGTGCATTACCAACAAGGTAGATAGACAATCCCCTAGTCTGTAGACTTGCAGATCCAGTATCAACCAAATAACGAGGTTCTGTACACAGTCGCATCGATTCATCTAGCTTAACCTTCAAACCAATACTCAAGCCAGCCGTTAACTTCTCAGGATCAAGTAAGCCATCTTGCGTAGAAATTTGACCCTCTACCCAAGAATTCTTGGAGTTGAATAAGTAACCAAGGTCCATAAACTGGTAGGATCCTTTGATAGCTAACGGTGGATTACCAGCTATTTGTTTTTTGTCGTTCACGGTTAGGAAATACCAGTAGTAGCTTGTTGGAATTGGTGGATCTTGAAAAAAGCAGATGGTATCGATCAATGGTCACAATACATAATGTTGGACAAAGGTGAAAGAAAAGGATATTCCTTCTGTTTATCTGCATTTTAAACTATTTTCTTTATTTCGTGGTGTCTGGTGTTTGATGATAATGTTCACCATAAACCAATCAACACAAGAGTTTTACTACATGTATCTAAATCCATGCATACTTACTTTTGCTAGGCGCAGTTGGCGTGACAGCGGTCGGCGGGGGACCTGGAAACAAGTGAAAAGTGTCAGTAACCGATCAAAAGAGGATGAGAGAATTAATAACGAATCACAATTCTAGGAAACCATTCGTCAAATGAAACAATACCACTATTACAATCTTATCAGCAATTGTTCTAAACTATCGGTTTGCTTTTTTAAAACCACCCTAAATAAGGACTATACTCATGCTTGTAAACTGCATATAGCAGTCCGTAAAGTCCTCCAAAGAACAATTTTAAACAGTAATTGAAAAGCACCGAGGGGAATTACTGTATAACTGTACACACATTTACTAATGTTAATATTATATTAAACGTTCAGAAATTAACCAATTTAGGTCATTGCAGATCTTATTTCTAAGAGAAACGTCATCTTTTTCTAAATAAAAACGTCAATCTGACGTATATAAATTCTAGGAATCAATTACGCACAAACAGCATTTAGGAAAATTACGTACCGAAGTTGCCGTTGCTAGCGCAACCCTGTGTACATGTCTCCATTGTAGAAAACAGATTGTCGTTACCAAGACAACCATAGAATCGGACGCTCTTACACTGTGACGTTGTGACGTCATAGTAATACTTATCTTCCCCGCCAGGGGAGGACTCGTTGACATTCCAGACTTTGGTACAGACTGCTGGACTTTGTTCTAAAGTAAGGTATGAATGAATAAACAGATTTAAGAATGAGCGAACGAACAAATGAATGATTGAATGTTTTGTTCAGTAGTTTTGTTTTTCCAACACGGATCATGACTGATCTCCATTATCAAAAACTTTCAGTGAAATTCAAAATTAACTTACCACATTGCTGCTCACAAAGCTCTTTGGTCATCTCTGGCATACTCTTTGAAGAACACGTTTGATAAACCTCTCTAAGGTACGTCATACAAGGAGTATCAAACTCTTCAGGTGTTGTGTTCTGAACGATGTCTTGCAGGACAGCAAAGACAGGTCCAGTTGGCTTGACAAGGTTACAGCGTTCAGCTAGATATGAACGAATACATTACAATACATAAAGACTCATAAGAATTGGTGCATTTTAAAGCAATGATAAGTTTATTATCATCAAACACCAACAACATTATTATCGATATTATCATCTGACCATCATCATGAACATCAGCATCTTCATCATTATCATCATCAACAACATCAATGTCGTTATCAACTACATCCTTGTCTTTATTACATACTTCGCATTTTTCACAAGAATATCCACATCAAAACATCTACTATAATCATCATATTAAAGACCACTGCCATCACCACCATCAGATCATCATCGACATCATTATCATAATTTTTATCATCATTATCAATATCATCATCATCATCAACATCACCACCATCATCATCATCAGATTATCATCAACATCACCATCATTATTATCATCATCATCATCAACATCAACATCACCTTCATCATCATCATTAACGAAACATCATCATCATCATCATCATCATCAACATCATCATCATCATCATCAACATCACCATCATCACCATCATCACCATCATCACCATCATCAACATCATCAACATCCTCAACATCACCACCATTATCATGATCATCATTAACAAGTGATATAGCATACCGCGTTCGCATGCTTCCCCAGAGTAACCAGGTCTACAGGTGCAGACTCTGTTGACGCATGTTCCTCCGTTAACACACTCTTTGGCACATTCAGCTGAATATCACAATAGTTTAAAATAGTTAGTATATATGTCATGACATCCTCAGTCTTGTGCTATTTTTAAAAGATAAATAGTAAAAAAAGAGGGCAAAAAGAAAACAGAAAATAAAAACAGACTCGATAGAAAACAGAAAAAAACGATTAAAAAAAGGGAAACAGTGCAATCCTAGGAGTTAGGAATTTTTAAGGACATTTTACACGGTTCGATTTCTCGGTGTTTTACGACCAGTTGCAGGATAAATATTTGGCCTTAAATCAACCTTCGGATTTAACTCTCTCATAGGAAGCGTTTCGTCCAAAGACAATGGTATTAAATAATAATTAAAAGTGTCAATTTTATGCGAGGAATGGGGACAAGAAAAGGGAGCCAGAAATTATATTTTGTTGAAGGCATACATTTTTCACATCGTGAACCAGTAAACCCATAGGGGCAAGTGCAGGTGTTGAGGCCAGAGCACGTCCCACCATTCTTACAGTATCGCACACAGATAGCTAAAAAATAATACAAAACAATAACATCAACACAAAGAAAACAATATGACAATCATTCTTACAGTACCGTATACGTAAAGCTAGAAATAATACAAAACAATAACATCAACACAAAGAAAACAATATCACAATCATTCTTACAGGATCGTACACAGATGTCTAATAATAATACAAAACAATGACATTAACACTTTAACTTTTTCTTCGTGTTTTCTCTTGTGTGTCTATAACGTCATGAGCGCTCGATTTTATGTTAAATGTTGTAAATACTTACGTTTCTCACAGGTATCTCCGCCAAAATATGGCGTACATTTACATTTGTTGGCCTTTGGATCGATACAAGTTCCTCCGTTTTGACAAGGCTTGGCGCAGATTGCTGTTAAAATGCAAATAAAGTTGGTAAAAACGACTCGTGTTTATTAAATTGTTCGATAATAGTAATAATAGGATATGGCATTACTTCACATCATTTTGTCAGCATGTCAGGGTAGGACTGCTATTGTCTTGAGTAAAGAAAGAAAAATTTGAAGAAAAAAAGAAAGGAAAAAAAAAAGAATAAAAGAAAACATATTTGAGGGCATTAGTGGAGAATAAGACAGTCAGAAAAAGAGATTAAAAATACCTGTCTGACAGTATGTTCCTTCATATAAACCAGCTGGACATTTGCAGTGGTTATCAACACACTGGCCACCGTTCTGACACGGTGGACTGCAAGGACCTAAACAACAATAGAAACAAAAACATGAACAACAATAGAAACAATACCATGAACAACAATAGAAACAATAACACGAACAAAAATAGAAACAATAGCAATAGAAACAATAACATGAATAACAATAGAAACAACAATAGAAACAATAGAAACGATAACATGAACAATAGTAACAATACCATGAACAACAATAGAAACAACAACAATAGAAACAATAACACGAACAACAATAGAAACAATAGCAATAGAAACAACATGAATAACAATAGAAACGATAACATGAACAACAATGGTAACAATAACATGAACAACAATGGTAACAATAACAACAATAGAAATAATAACATGAACAACAATAGTAACAAGGATGTCGAGATAAATGTGACTATCGTCAACATCATCACTATGTTCTCACAATCATTACACTGATTACTTACTTGGACACTCTTGAGTGTTGCACTTTCTTGTTTCAATCTCGTTGCCGAGTTGCTGTTCAATGCAACTTTTCCCGCCATTCACTGGCTCAGGATTTTCACATTTTCTTTTTCTCATCTGAGAACCCCCTCCACACGTTGCTGTACATTCTGTCCATTCGCTCCAGGGAGTATAGCCACCGTTAACTAATCGACATTAACAAGAAATTTTAAAGATATCAATCCATACTTCAATCAAAATAAAGCTATTAATTAATACTTAATATTCCAGTTTCGGATTCACAGCTGAGCTTTCACAGTGGATTTTACAGCCTTAGCCTAGCATATATGTTTAACATACTCTTATTTAGTAACAGCCCATGAGATATGGATCACGCTCAATACTATGACTGATGAATTCGAAAACGCAACATTTTCTCCGAATTGTTGCAAAAATGTCTAACTAAACGGATTCACACGGAGAAGACCTAACCGGGTTAATAAGCTGCATTTTCACATTTATCCTGGTTAGTGTGGATATGGTCTGTGTTTGAAATAATGAAAATCAAATAAATTTCTGAATATTTTATGCATAATTCAGCTCAGGAGACAGAAATAAAAAAAGCTCGCGTTCTTCAGTACCTGTCTGTCCAGGACAAGGAAGAGGATTACACTGTTTAGTCTCTACATTTGGTCCAATCTCTGTACATTCAGCACCACCATTCATTGGCTCAGGACTTGTACAGTTTCTCGTTCTCAGCTGTGTAGCTCCTCCGCACGACTTGGGGCATGGTGTCCATTCACTCCATTCACTGTATCCTCCAGGTACTAACAAACAATATCATATCGTATCATATCGTACCGTATCGTATTGCATCGTATCGTATCATATATTATATATCGTATCATATCGTATCGTATCGTATTGCATCGTATTGTACCGTATCGTATTGTATCGTATCGTATTGTATCGTATCTTACCGTATCGTATTGTATCGTACCGTATCGTATTGCATCGTGTCGTATCGTATCATATATCATATCATATATCGTATCGTATCGTATTGTTGGTCACTGTAAAGTTATCATTGCTTACCTGGCGAGGGGCACATTGGGTCTGGTTCAACTACACTAGGCGCTAGAGGAAAAGAAATGTTTCATTTAGCACACTTCACAAAGGCGGATTTAGCGGTGGTGACTGGGATGACTAGTCCCTTCTTGACCAGTAAAATCTACTTTTTTTATGAAATTTGTTTTCAGCATAGTTTATACATTAAGTCACGCCCTACCCCACCCCCTATCACACCACTCCCCCCCCCCCCCATTTCAAAATTCCTGGATCCGCAACTGTTACAATAACCACGATACTGCTCAATACCGAGTAAGTGAATAAGCCACACCATTTTACTCTCGATGCAATACACTGATCAACGTATCGTATCGTATCGGACCGTGGTTCAGTTTTCTCCTATTCTGGAGAACGTTTTGTAATAGTAATAACACGTTTGTTAGTCAGAGTGGACATAGTACCATGCACCTCTAAAAATTTTTGGTGCGTTTGAATTTCAATCTGCATTGTCTACCATTTTTGATCCTAGAAACCTTCCAAGATGTGACTTAACGATGCAGCTACAATACCGACACTTTTCACTTACGTTTTAGAAGTGAAGACGCCTCTTTCATCCAATACCAGATAAGTTTAGGATTATTCATGTTATTGTCCAACATCCAGGGCGATGGATTAAACAATGGACTTCTAGATACAATGGTACCAAACCATTCCTTACCAACCCTGTCTGATGTTGTCAGTAAGGCATATTCGTCATCAAATGGTAACCATGGCATCCGAAGTCCAATAGTAGTTGAACCATAATCCCACTTGGGAGGGAATTTGGCTACTTCAGTGATACCAGTTTGGTTGTTATAGTTATTTGTGAAACTGAAACATAAACGGAAGATGAAACTATGTTTAAAACAAATTACAATTTCTTGAGCCAGTATTGTAGTTACGATGCATGTAGAAAGTTGATGCAGAGAATATGACTTGTTTGAGAATTAAAAGCCTTTTCAACGAAAAAATCAAATGTTTGGAACTAAAGCACTGTACTGTTGCTACACTGTTCAATCCCTTTCTGTTTTGGTCTCCGATATGACCTGGAAAAGGGTTGGAACTCCATTTCCTGTTTACAAATCAAAGATATCGTAAAACGTGTTTACCTGTAGCTTTGTGGCACGCTCCATATTCCACCATACATCTCACGTTCGTGTGCTTCAAGACGGATAAGGAATGGTCCTAAAGATATGGTCTTAATGTCATTGGCCTTATCCAAGATTGAATAGTCTTTGAAAAGAGATGGCTCGTCTTCATTTCTACGTAAAAACAACAATAACAAATTTAGTAATTAGTAATATAAAAAGTGCTAATTTGAGACAAATTTACGAGTGAATTTTTACTGTTTCTATGTTGAGCAGTCACAAGATTTGATTTTAGTTGCCCAAGTATTTGTCCTTTCCAGATCGAAACAAAACTCAGTCCATTCATTGAAAATAATGCCATCTTTGACAAAACAGGTAACACATTTTCAGTTCACAGCTATTTTACAATGAATGTTTTTCTGAAACTATTCCAGTCTCCTGTTCAATTCAACGTTGCTATGAGTGATCATGTTTGTTGCTATACGGATGGCCTGTCCATGCACTATGAATCTCCCTACTGGAGATGGGCCGGGATGCGAATATATCCTTTTTGTCAAAGCTTGTAATTCAGCCCCTGTGGTTACTATGGTTACTTACCTTGCTTTTACAGTCCTTGAATTCCAGCCTTTATTAGACGCTGCGGTCACAACAAGTGTCCATCCACCTTGTGAATGCGTCATATCACAATAGACCTTTACCTCGGATGCAGTAACCTTCTCATTAACATATATACTATATAGACCGTCGGTTCTCTTGTGACAACGTTCGTAAAACTCTCGACAGGATCGGATTGGCACTATAAATGTTTATAAGTAAATAATGGTCAGTTGGCAAGGAAGATTAAATAAAAGTTCATTAGTTTCTTAACTTAGCACTTCTTACATTTTGTAATAAGCAAGGATTGATTGCTTTTCGTTTTTTTTTTTTTGGAGTTTAGAATGGCGTTCACTGCAGTGCAGATAAAACATCAATGACACACACACAAAACGCTTAAAAAATCTTAAACGTCTTTTGTGTAATCCGGTGTATAGTTAATCAAAATTAAAAAACAATATAATGACTAAACCGGGCCAGCACGTCTCATATAAACAGGCCCTGAGATCATGGTTGAAAGTGTACCCCTATATATTACACCCAAAATAATTAACTTATTTCGTCTATTTTTTCAACAAGCAAGACAATTTACCTTTTGGAGCTGTTGATGCATTTACCAAGAAGTTGCATAAAAGTAGAAATTAATAGAATTAGTATTAGGTAGAGTTTTATCATATAGCTGTTTATTTTTAACAATTTATATTCATTCATATATCATAACAATTAAATGATTGATTTCAAGTTTTACAATTATACGCATAACGCATAGTTTGATTTTGAATTTACGTTCAAATGAAAGTTGCTTTAAAGGAACTCGTAGGTTTTTCATTTAAACATTTCAGTAAAATAACATGCAGTACCACACATTTTTAATTTATTAGTTTATGTGTACTTGATTTTTGTTTCGTAAAATAAAAAACGCAAGAAAAAAACCAAAAATTGAATTCAAAGTGAATTCTCCATGCGTTATTTTATTCAAACTGTCTAATAAGCGCGCGCTATAGAATGTGGCAGTTGAAATTCTCCCGCGCGCGTGTTTTGATACTCTCATCAAACATGGTTTTCGACGAATCGTAGCGCGCGTACTATCCCAATTATTACAACTAGAGATGATATGAACTCCTGTTGTTCTTGTGAATTGATGATGTTCTTGTTGTTGAAAGTCCTGTGAGAATATCCCGTTTTCAGCAGTATCTTTCAATGTGTGGCTTGTTGGTCACCTACCTGGACAGGTCTGCATGTTGCAGTGTTTGGTCTGGACAGGTCCTTCTGGGTCCTCACACCGCTGACCACCAAACATTGGAATAGGCTCAGTGCATGTTCGAGATCGTGACGTCACACCGCCACCACATGACACTGAGCACTGCGTCCATTCACTCCACTGAGAGTAGCCACCATCGACTGAAACACGAAAAAATAGAATAGATTGTTTAAACAGTTTATATAAGGTAGCAATAGACCTTTTCTGAAATGGAAAACACGGTGCATTATGGTCTAGCTTCAGTACAACCATCTTTTGTTCATCATGCCATGGTGTTGTTTGTAATGAAGCTAGACCACAATGCATCTTGTTTATCAAACTCAGAAAATGCCCATGACATCAAGGAGGATTCGAACAAATTTTGGACCAGCATGGAAACATGAAACCCAATAAAGTTTTCGCACGTTTTTACATCGCTTCTGGAAAACCCAGTTTAGGAATGAAGTTAATAAAGTTACACTTACAGTTTTAACATGCGTTTAAAAAGTTGGCGTTTTTTATCTCAATTACAATAAAAAATAAATAATTTGGCGTCAGTAGTTCCTTTACACAAAGGTTTTCTTCCGGGAAGTTATAACGAGTCGAAACAAAGATGTGGAGTGACTGTGTATTCGGTTCACCTCGCTCAGAAGGTCGCCCACACCAACTATTCCATCCTTGGTCAGAACTAACTGAAATAACTATAGCCATAACGATGCGCGTGTTTATTTATCCAATAGATGTGGTACTCACCTGGACAAGGATCTGCTGCACACATTCTAGTCTCATTTGTAGATTTACCCTGTATTTCGACCTTACGCCATTGTATTCCTCCTCCACAACTCTTGGTACATGACGTCCAGCCTTCTTCTGGACCAATATTGGACGCTAAAACATAAAAGATGAATAAGAAAGCGTTACCCTACGACGAAACCTAACTATGTCAAACATAGGTTGGTACTGAAGCTAAGATGCGCACAAAGTGCGAAAGCTTGGAAACTTGAAAGAAAACGTGGACGAAACGAAAGCAATTTGTGCAAAAACCTTAACTGTCTTTTTTTCTCTGTCTTCGTTTTTTGGTTTGCATGCTTGAGTGATATAGGATTTCGTAAAGTCCATCACTTTACACACAAGGTAAGGTTTTAAATAGATAAAGTTTATTTTTACTGGACAATGTTTCTGTAAATGATCGTTTTGACGTTACCTCAGCCTGACAATTGATTATAATATTTCGTTTCTCTTGTTATGGTCTACCAGCATATACCATAATATGTACTTACTGAATGGTTGAATCATCAATTAGGTGTATATCGTGTATATGACAAAAAGATAACTTACGTTCCTCAGGGCAAGGATCTTTAACACATGCTTTCACATCGGTAGGGTTTCCTAAACTACTGCAGTCAGATCCACCAAATTGTGGAGCAGGATTGGAACATTTTCTGGATCGAAATTGATGACCTTCACCGCACGTTACAGAACAGGAACCCCATTCAGACCATTTGGAATAACCACCATTTACTGCAGGTAGAAGAAAGATATTAGAAAGATATTAGAAGCATAGACTTGGACACATATTATAATCTCTTGCAACCGAAAGCAAATCACAGAAAACAGCAACAGTAAGGTCTTCCGAAGTAGAATGCAAACAGAGCAGACTGCAGAGCACGCAGTATTTTGTCAGAAGTGCATATGAACTCCTGAAATTGTTTGATCGAAATCGGTGAAAATAATCACCTTCACCGTCATCGTGATCATCTGCACCTCGTCCATCACTCACTCCATCATCATCCATAACACTATCCATGTAAAGACTGATCACACAATTGATAGTATTGTATTAATCATCGTCAT
Organism: Diadumene lineata; assembly: GCA_918843875.1. NCBI lineage: Eukaryota > Metazoa > Cnidaria > Anthozoa > Actiniaria > Diadumenidae > Diadumene > Diadumene lineata. The sequence goes on from OU974072.1 coordinate 10,594,093, forward strand.
CATTACCATCATAATCACAATCATCAATCATTGAATGAAAACATCTAACAAGACATCATTCTGATAAAGACTGCATGCCACAACGCAGTCGAAACATCAACCTTTCTTGAAATTGAAAAACCTATGCAATATGAACGACTAAAGACTAACACCTAACACCATTTACCAACATACCTGGACAAGCTTGTACGTTGCACGATTCACTCTCTATGGATTTGCCCATCGACGTGCAGTCTTTTCCACCAAACTCTGGCGATGGGTTGGTACACGTACGTGATCTCATGTGCTCACCGCCACCACAAGTAGCTGTACAGCTACTCCACTCCGTCCAGGAAGAATAGTTACCATTGACTGGAAAAGAAAGTTAATTATCTGGTTAGGCAACACAAGGTAATAAAAACTAATGACATTTATTTTTACACGCTGATAGCGAAAGTACATAAAACCCAAGCCAATTTCTATAACTTATGTTGTTGATAATCTTTACTCACTAGAAGTCATTTTTCAGTAGTTCATGAAACTCAATACAATTCAAGCTAGAGCCTCTAACGAAACAGAAAACATTTGCAGCAACTCGGGAACTTGACCTCGTTAACTGGTTTGAATAGGATTTTAAAAGTAAAACAAAACTCACTTGGACATTGCATAAGATTACAGTCTTGTGTTTCCTGGTCAGGGCCAAGTATAGAGCAATCTCGTCCACCAAACTCTGGTTTGGGATTGGTACAATTCCTGGTCCTTTTCATAACGCCACCACCACATGGCTTGGAACAAGAAGACCATGAAGTCCAGCTAGTATAATCACCATTTACTGGAAAACAAACAAAGAAAGGACATATGAAGAAGAGTGATCTACTTTAGGTTGTTCGTCTTTATAATTGATCCTGTTTTGCGTTGAATTATTAGGCTGAGTTTTTTTTCAATTTTATCTGTTCGAATTTGTTTTCGTTTTTTTTTTTTGAATGCCTGTCAGTTTGTTTGATTGTTTATTTGTTCAAGCGTTATGTCTACCTATAATTTATTTTTTGTTTGTTTTACTGTCTGTCTGTCTGTTTGTTTGTCTGTCTTCCTGTCTGTCTGTCTGTCAATTCCTTCGTTTGATTGTTTATTTTTGAGGACAATTCATGAACATGCAAGTCATTTCATCTCACCTGGACAAGCGTTAGTACTGCAGTTTCTTGTCTCGTGAGATGGACCAATAGAAGCACAGCTCCTACCACCCTGGGCAGGGGTGGGGTTGGTGCAATCTCTTGTCCTTTGTTGCGTCCCTCCTCCACATGATGCACTACAAGGACCATATTCGCTCCATTCACTGAACCCACCATTCACTGAAAATACAACAGCAGACCATTATAAGACGTAAAAATCGTCACTGGATCTACCAATCACTGAGAATACAACAGCAGACCATAAAAAGGCGTAAACATCATCTAGAATCACTAAATACATACAATACTAAATCGTGTCATCTACAATGAAACTATAGTAATTAAATGGGACTGGAAACTGATTAAATCCCTTAAAATTCCTAGGAGAAATATCACGATTCCTGTAAAAGTGAAATGACATGCCTTACCTGGACAAGGTTGTATGTTACAGTCTCTAGTTTCTGTTGTTTTTCCAGTACAAGGTCGACCACCATTGGCTGGGGCAGGGTTGGTACATGTACGCATGCGCATTTGCGTTCCACCTCCACACGAAGCTTCACAGCTTGAGTAGTTACCCCATTCGCTGAAGCCACCATCGACTGGAAAAAGAAACACACTTTCATAAACTTCATCAATGGACATATTATAGAACTGATTTGATTGTCCGACAGGCACAGAGAGGCCACAAGTTTACTATTCAATTATCACTATTAACTCTATTATTAACACTATTAACTCTATTATTATATTACTGTAGAGCAGTGTGTCGTATTTGGTTCTTTTGTGGATTGGCCGTCCTCGAAAAAAACAGCACTTAAAGTGGTAAATAACTAGTGTAGCACTAGCTTGGAACACCATATAATCTACAAAATATCACAGTTGACAACCGTAAAACAAAACTGGAACAACTGGGGCTCATTTAGAATTTATCCGTCGGAAAGGGATCACCTGTTGGATAGCGCTATTCCGGCTTGGTGCAAACCGCCCCCGGACAAAACATGTCTAATAAGTGTTCAGTGTATCTTGTACTTACTTGGGCAAGGTTGGGTGTTGCAGGTTCTACTTTCCTTGTAGGTTCCTGTACAGTTTTTGCCGCCAAACTGTGGTTCAGGGTTAGTACACGATCTTATTCGTACTTGCACTCCGCTACCACACGTCTTACTACATGTTGAGTACTCCGAATACGACGTGAAGCCTCCGTCAACTGGAAAAAAGCATCATGTCTTTTTAGTGCTTATGTCAATTATATCATCTATAGGTGATGCAAAACTGTTTTACATTCAATGTGGTAACAAAGACAAACGGGAAATGATATGGAAAGCTCATTGGTATTCAATGTGCTTTTGGAGATAAAATGATTGGTGATGAAGATGGAAATGATGGTCATCGTGATGAAGATATTGCTTTGGCAGTGATGATTATGATGGTCCTGAAGATTTGAAGATATGGTCATAATGATGTCGAAGATCCTGACGACGATGATGACGCTCGCGATAAAGATGGTGGCGATAATGATGATGATGTTGATAACGCTGAGAATGATGATAGCTGAATGGTTATTTAATGATTACCGAATCGGAAGCGTTTTCTCATACCATAACACTCTACAACAGACATAAAATAAGCACTTACCAGGACATAACTGTGTGTTACACTTCCTGGTCTCGAAGTCAGGGCCATCTTTAGCGCAGTCATCGCCACCATGTCTTGGAGGGGGATTAGTACACGTTCTTGTTCTGATCTGTGTGCCTCCTCCACAAGTAGCTGTACAGTCGGAGAACGCACTGAATGGCGAATACCCGCCATCGACTGAAAAAAGCAAACAACAAATTTTGTATATAAAGAGTGAATTAAAATAAATCGGGTAAAGCTAGAAATTGGTAATTGGAATTTTAAGATTTTGTTGTTTGAGCTGGCAGTCTTATGTACTTGATTAAATTCATAAAGTACAAAAATGAAGCTCCGACGTCTGTACCAGTCCGTAAGGACTTTTTTAGCTTTTTCAACCACGCTGACTACAAGAAAGATTAAAAATCAGTTTGTCTGGGCTTTCCTATTTTCGGTCCCTGTAAGTATTGTGTCAGATGTTCGGATGGTGGATTCAAGCCGTATCAAATTTTGCGATTTGTAATTGGTATATATAAAGCATACGTAAGACACATTAAAAGAGAAACACAACCAATTAGTTCTGATCATACCTGGACAATTTTGTGTATTACATGCCCGTGACAACCTAGACACTCCAAGCTTAGAGCAGTTGTTGCCTCCATGCTGAGGTGGTGGGTTATCGCATGTACGAGTCTTGTACTGTAGACCACCACCGCAGGTCACGCTACAAGCCATGTAGTCGGACCAGTCACTGTAGTTGCCATGAACTAGAAAAACAGAAACAACGATGTCAGTAATTAAGTCTATCTATTTACACTGATCACTACGTTTTAAAGCGACTTACAGATATAATGAAGAGAATGAAGACAAAATGAAGAGAAATGAAGACGAAATGAAGAGAAATGAAGAGAATGAAGACGAAATGAAGAGAAATTAAGAGAATGAAGACGAAATGAAGAGAAATGAAGACGAAAGAAGATCACATATGAGGTCATTCGAACAACGGTTGTGCATTAACGAACTATTTTCTCTTATCTTCTCTGATGCATGCGCACAATTTTCTACCGAGTAGAAGTAAACTGAAGACTTATAGCACAGAAAGAAATATAAAACAAGATTTTGAAGTCATTGGCACAAAAGCCATGTTCGTGCAAACAAACGTCTTCTTTGAGTACAATTATTATTATTATTGAGTTCAATTAGTACATATTATTTTCCGGAGATGAGCGCTTTGAATTTTTTAAGTTAAATTATCATCGTCATTCATCCTTACTTGGGCAGTAGAAAGTGTTACAGATTCTTGTTTCTTTTGCTGGTCCAAGACGTGAGCAGTTCTGCCCACCATACAAGGGTTCAGGATTGTCGCACTTTCGTGTCCTGAACTGTTGACCACCTCCACATGTAGTACTGCATTCTTGGAATGGACTCCAGTTACCATAACCTCCATCAACTGAAAGAACAACGAGTATGATGAGCAATGCTATGGATTTTGAAATATTAGAGCATATGTACAGTTTTCTGACTTCAATTAGCTCTTAGGGTGTACAACATTGGTTTCGGGAGAAGGGAAAAGCCCTCAATGGCCATGAAAGATTTGTTCTTTAATAAGGCACTTTTCAGCACTCGATTGTAGGTGAGCATAGCATCATGAATTGTTACCTTGACATGGTTTACTGTTACACTCCTTAGTCTCAAACGAGGGGCCAAGTGATTGGCAGTTTTTCCCGCCGTTTTTAGGGGCGGGGTTAGAGCACGTTCGCGTTCTCTGTTGTACTCCACCATCGCAAGTAGCTGAACATTCCGTCCATTCACCCCATTGAGTATAGCCACCGTCAACTAAAATAGGAATCTAATTGTTAGTTTTAACTCCTGTTTTTTAATCATCATCGTTATTATAATATTATTTCTATTGATGAGATAGTTATCATTAGCGTAATGATATCGTCACAATAACCATTTATAAAGTCATCAATAAGCGAACTAAATAACACTATTAATGTCATCATCATCATCGTCATCATGATCATATTCGTCATTAGCGATGTAATCAACATCATCAGTGTCAACATCTTCATTATAATAATCGTCAACATCATCTTCGACATGTTCTAGTCGTTATTAGCAATATGATAAAATTTCGGTGTCATCGTCATTATCATCATCGCCGTCAACATCATTTTCGACTTATTATATTCGTCATTAGCGATATAATCATTATATCCGTTGTCATAATTATAACGTCTGCACTGAATGTCTTCATAATTCTTTCATCCTTGTCATCAGAAACATCCTTATTGTCGTAATCACCATCATTATAATCATGACATACCTGGTGCTTCTGTGGGACCTGTGAAATATAAAATATTGAAAGTTTTAAATCATCATACGACACATTAACTATTATTTTATTTTTATCTCGCTTTTGAGGATGACGATTTTAACATACGTTTTTGACTGTACAAGTTTAGACTGAACATAACAAAAAGAATAAATCAATAGAAGAGGACAGCTTCAATTTTACCTTACACTCTGTAGATCTGACTTAGATTAGAAGTAAAAATGTTATTCACCACTTTCATAATTACCATAATACCTACTGATTTTGAGGGGAAATTATTTTGTCGTTTGCATCTTATTAGATAATTGTATAAATGTATACGAGTGTATATGCTATTATATAACATTTTAAGTCTTATTATATTGTAGTGTCGTTTTTTGCGGTGTTGTATACACTTAGTGTCGGCGTCTGCCAGCGGTGTTGTATACACTTAGTGTCGGCGTCTGCCAGCTTGAGTTTACTAGTATTCAATTTACTTTTATTTGTATAATCATTAAAAATGTAAAAAAATATATACAAAGTGCTAATAATGGAAAGTTTTGTGATACAAATAAAATCAATTGCTTTTAGTGGCAATACATACCCCTTATAATCAGAAGGTTTATATTATGGGGATGTGAAAGTGGTGAATATGTAGTAAGTTTCTAATGATTTAATTGCCGATTCCTGCTTTGCATACAAACAACATACATATTCTCAGTATGAAAGCTAGTCCGAGTATGGAGAACATCAATATTTTGAACATGATTATGACTTGAATTAAAAGTGGAAACATTGTTGAAACAAAGCCTCGTTTCTTAATCCAAAATTTGGATTGAACAATGTTGTCCATGCTCGGACATTTCTAATGTATATGAAATTGTCAGATCAACATGGCTTCTATACATTTTCTCAAAATACGAGTTTGTGTTTTCATATGTTTTCAAGTGTTATACGTACCAGGTTTGGTCGTTGGAGTGGGTGTTGGAGTTGTCGACGATGTTGTTGGTGTTGGAGTAGATGGTGTTGTAGGAGTGGTAGTCTGAAGAGGCGTTGTCGACGGTGGTACCGTCGTACATGGTGCAGGGCAAGGCTGTACCTGGCACGGCCAGGGTACACATGGCGGTGCTGACGTTTGTGGTAGTGGAGGCGGTTGTGGCGTGGTCTCAGGCATCTGTGGTGTCGTCATAGGAGGTTGAGGCGGCGTTGGAACAGTTGTCTGCGGTGGTAGAGTTGGTGGTGTTGTGGTTTCTGGTAGTGGTGGTGGTGTTGTGGTTTCTGGTAGTCGTGGTGGTGTTGTGGTTTCTGGTAATGGTGGTGGAGTGGTGGTTTGTATTGGTGTTACTGGACACTGTGGTGGACAAGGATAAGGTGGTGTGCAGGGGCATGGTGGCACGGGTGGTGCCTGCGTCGGTACTGGTGCTGCAGTAGTTGGAGGGGTGGTAGGCTGTGTGGTAGGTGGTGCTGTCGAAGGAGGTGCCGTTGGAGGTGTCGGTGGTTGTGTTGGTGGTGTACACTGAGGTGGACATGTAGCTGGTGAAGTACATTGTCCACATGGATTGACAGGGGGTGATTTGCTAGTTGCTTTTGTCTCTGGTACTGGTGCTGTTGGCTTCGCAACACGTGGATTGAATGGAATGTAGTTGGATTGTGGACATCCTAAGTGCTGATATGGAACTCCTGAAAATGCACAAGATGGTAAATCATTTATCAATTACGCTGTCTTCTACATGTCCTCAAGTATTTTCATTTAAATTATTTTTTTGAAAATTTTCTGTTAATATCGCTTTAGATTGTTATCAATGATTGATTGTAATTTTATTAGGGCCCTGAGAAGACCTTGGAGGAAAATGAAAGATTTACAGCATTAGTCAATGTCATGCCCTGTAATACTTGTCATATAGAAAATATAGTAATTACCAAGATTTCTCAAAGTAATAGGAAATACAGTTCGGTCAGCAAGTTTCTGGTCCTCGTCAATGTTATCCCTTAACGTTGCTAGAGGATCAGCCACCAATCGACGAAAGGACAACACAAAGAACACAGCAACGGCCTGGGCTCCATTGGGATGGTTAGGATTGGCTTCGGGCCTAGACACAAAACACACAAATATCACTGTTGTTATATGAAAGTAGTAAATCGATCAATTTACTTGATCAATGAATCAATGAATCAATGAATCAATGAATCAATGAATCAATGAATCAATGAATCAATCAATCAATCAATCAATCAATCAATCAATCAATCAATGAATCAATGAATCAATGAATCAATGAATGAATCAATCAATCAATCAATCAAAATGTTCAACTTCAACTTAAATTTCAAACTACAAACAGGGAATTTTACAAATGCATAACATGATGTAGAAAATTGAATTAAAATACAAATTATGTTAATATATTTACCTTGCTTCTGTGAAATGAGCATTGACGAAGTCCGGGTGTACTTTGTAGATGTTTTTCAGCTATAGAAATGGATATCCCAATAAGTCAAAACGTACTTTATATCATCGATATACTAATTTTTAGATATTGCGTAACAGCTCAGAGGTATGACTACAAGTTACAATGTATTCCCATAAACTCACAATCAATTTCATGCTTATAAACTGTATTGATATGGACTGGAGCTAGAAGATAGAAGACTTACCGATGTTTCTAATGCTTTCTGCAACTGGGAGAAGTATGGGCTATTTCGATCGTGTAGCTGTGGGTACCAGACTTGTTTGAATCGTACAGTGACACATATCTCACTGGCAGAACCTGAAAGCACAAGTAAGTTAAGTTAAACCAAACTGCAGATAGCACCATATATCCTCTGAACGTAATACTGCCACTACCTCCCCGCCGTTGAAATATTAATAAATTGAATTTTCCAGAATTCTATGTCGTGGATTCCGAATGCCAATAAATGGATTGTCATTGAACAAAATTTCATGCGTATGAATAAAAATATTTAGGTATAAACTTAAATATAAAGTTAAAAAGTATCAACGAGATGACACGATGTTACCTTGAGGCACTGTAGGACTCGTCTCCTCGACTGGAGGAGGTGGTGTGGTAAGTGAAGCACATCCTTGATTATTGGGCCCTTTAGCAGCAGTAACGCCATCAGGGCAGCATCTGAACACAGTAACCATACATATAACCAACAAAGGTGGTACAGCCGACGGTTGGGTTACTGCTGTGGTTGTTGTTGCTGTTGTGGTTGGTGGGTTCAAACAATCTGGTTGTTGTTCGTCAAGTCTCGTTCCTTGTCTTTCAACACCAGAATCCACATCGACACACCAGCACTGTGTTTTCCCAGTGACAGGAAAAGTGTAACACTGTACATCATTGTATTGACCGTTGGGTTTGCAGTCTGGGATGAAGATATCAACTGCACCGTTTGTTGCTTGGTCTTGTTCTTGTTGACATTTTGATCGCTGTACTTGGTTGGGTTGTGCCACAGGGCACCCTTCTTGTTTTGGTCCTTTGGCGGAATTGACTCCATCTGTACAACATCCATACGGTGTTTGTTTACATGTCATTGGTTGAACGACTGCTGGTTGGGTATTACCTGGTCAAAAACAAACATCATTTACAACATAGTCAACAAAATGCTTATCTTTAAAGTGGTACGGATTAATGATTCAAGGTTTAAATGGTAAAGTAAACAGCTTGAGAAGGAGATGAAGACGAGGCGCAGGAGGAAGTTGAAAAAGAAAGAAGAAGAAGAAAAAAAAGAGGAATAAGAAAAAATAAGAAAAGGAAGAGGAAGAAACAGAAGGGAAAAAAAAGAACAAAGAAAGAAGGAGAAAAAAGAGGAAGACGAAAAAATAAGAAAAGCAAGAGGAATTCAAACAGACGAAGGAAAAGAAACGTTGCTCATGATAGAAAAAAAAAAATGACATTGATGACGAAGAAGAAAGCCTACTCAATCAAAGAGGAGAAAAATAATCAAATTCAGGCAAAGAATTATCAGGAGGATAAAAAAAGGACGTGTAACCTAACAACTTACCACATTTAGGTTCAACTCCTTCACGAGTTCTCGTTCCTTTAATCTCTTGTCCAGAACTATCAACACACCAACACTGTTTACCATATGCACTGTGCTCAAAGCACTGGGTAGCCATAAAGTTACCCTCACCATCACACGATGGAACGTAGATATCAGGGATAGCTGTAGCGCTAGCAATTCGACGTTCTGTCTGACACTCCGTCTCTGGTATGGCTACAATAGATAGTGGTAAGTTATACAATGGCAAAAATTCAAATAATTCCCTAGATTCCGAATGCAGCTACAGGTATTTTTGATGCAAGTACAACTTAATGTTTATTGCGGTATTGTCAAGAACGTCCAATATTTTGACGGTATTGTTAAGAACTTAAGAGAACGTTTCTTTGATGCAGGTACAGCTAAATCTCAATTGCGATTACTGCAATAGACAGTTTTTAATGCCCCAGATTTTAATTGATGGCATCTAGCGCAACTGAATGTTGCTTGATGTTAAAATGATATCTTCAAGGATACTCATTATCGCTCTTCGACGTTGTTATGATTTTGATTGTGATACACATCACGATTGGTATTTTTACGAGTGTTCAGTTTGCTTAACTGCATTAAGTTTTTTAAACTATATTATATTTGCCTTTTTCTTTCTTAAAATGATGGACATCATTACTCTGATGACAATTATGACTAAGTTAAGCGTTAAGATCATCATAATGATAGAGCTTAAGGCATCATGGCAGCAATTGAGATTATAGTTACGATGAAGATTTATGATCAAAGCTATTAGTCCATTAGTTTAATCAATACCTTCAAATGTGTAGCACGTTGGTTCTTCGTCTCCGTAAACACGAGTTCCTTTCCTTTCATGGCCGTTGTGATCAACACACCAACATTGTTTACCATAACCCTCGTGTTCAAAACACTGCTTTTGTGCATAGTTGCCTTTTTCATCACAAATAGGTGTAAACGTTTCGGACATTTGTTTGGCCATATCACGCTCAACCGTGCAAGGAGTTTCTAAAATGGTGGTTTTTACGTTAGGAAGCATGCAGGCGATCGTGCAAGGGGTTATTTAAAGGGTTAGTAAGATTTAACATTACGTTGCGTAGAAATCAGTTTCGATTACTTGCTAGTAAAGATTAACGTTATATAAAAATCAGTAAACATTAACGTCATGTTACGTAAAAATAAGAATCAATTATTTGCTAGTAAATAATATAAATAATAAATAATACTATACTGCGTCCTCACGGGTAAGATCAATCAACCAAGTCACGTAACACGGTGTTACAAAATGGTAAAATTACTTCGACAAAGGACAAAACATAAACTTGCTTATTAGAAATTTTAACACTCATTTAAAAGCTGCTTATTGAATGCTCTACTTACTTGGTTGATCATGTGATGTTGTGCTTCCAAGAGATGCAGAATCAGCCGCAGGTTCTTGACTGTAACTCGCAGTGTTGGAAGTTTGTGATACAACTTCCTGAATAGTCGATTGCTCAGGCTGCTGTGAATACTGCTTTGTTGTTTGGACATAACTTGCAGCCGTTGTCGCTGGTGCATTTTGTGCATTCTCTTGACCTGCAGCATTTGACGCTTGTGAAACAACTTCCTGAATAGTCGATTGCTCAGGTTGCTGTGAATACTGCTTTGTTGTTTGGACATAACTTGCAGCAGTGGTTGCAGGTGCATTTTGTGGTGCATTCTCTTGACTATGTTGCTTTGTTGTTTGGACATAACTTGCAGCCGTTGTCGCTGGTGCATCTTGTGGTGCATTCTCTAGGCTTGCACTTAATGCAGCAAGGTTCTGTGGTATATTTGTCGAGTTTTCATCATGCAGAGATACAGATATGACATATCCATTGGTAGAGTCGTGCTTAGGGGCTAATAGATCATTATTCCTCGTAGGATTATTGCTAGTTGCTTTTGTACTATATTGATTATCTAACGATTGATATGAAGTGGTTTGAGGATTTACTGATTGGGCATAACTCGTTGTATTTGATGAATACTGTTGTGGATATTGCTGGTTTTGTTGAGTGTTCTGTTGGTAATTATTCTGTTGGACATTTTGTTGATTATCGTAGCTATTCTGCTGGGAATTCTGACGATAATCATTGCTATTCTGCTGATTTTGTTGTTGATTAGCTTGATAGCTGTTGTACGTATTTGTAGAATAATTAGACGGTACTTCACTCTTCGTACTAGAAGCATATTGATCATACTGTCTATTCTGGTTATAGTAATACTGATTGTTAGATGGGTAGTTTGGTGTGATTTCATGGTAGTTACTCCCATATGATCTCTGTATTCTTGATCCACCGTTATCGCTATCAGGTATATTTGATCTCTTATCAGTATCAATTGTAAATGTTCGATCATCTAAAAGAATAATAATGATATACCATGAATACCATTAGTTATATAAAGGGAGTAATCTGTGTAATACTCTGAAGAATGTAAGGAAGGAAGAAGGAAATGAGGGAAGGGAGGAATAAAGGGAGGGAGGAAGAATGGAAGGAAGGAAGCAAGGTAGGATGTACGCAAGTAAGGACGCAAGGAAGGAAGGCAGGAAGGAAGAAAGCACTGGAGAAAGCAAGGAAGGAAGAAAGGAACGCTTCTTGGAAAGCTACACTCATTTGCAAAATTACTTGGGACATTAGCTTAAACTGCTTGACATTCTTTCGTTCGGTATTGTGTAGAAACCCCCCTCTCCCCCGCATCAATGTTGCATAGCACTGTAGTGTTTATGGTATGAAAAGAAAAGTCAGGCAACATTGATTTTGGGGGAGGGGGGTTTGGTTGAAAAGAAGATTCATTGAAAACAAAAAGAGCCGTACTGCAAAAACGATTAGAAAAATGTGTCAATGTCCCAACTATTTTGCAACTGAGTGTAGATATTGCTGGTAGTGTCATGAAAGATAGAGAATGGGTTTTATAACGCATTGATAAAAAGTAATTACTTTTCTGTACAAGGTGTCGCAAATGTATACAATGTTTCATGGCTTTCATGACTTCCATAGTGGTTGGAATAGTAGAGTTATTATATTATGAATATAGTTTACCTGCATTGTGGTACTGCATTGGTTCATCAAACATGACAACATTATCTCTTTTTGTCATTTTACTTGTCTTTCTGTTTGGAGGTGGCTCATAACCTACACCAATAAAACAGTTCTTACACTTAGTAATATGCACCTTCCCTCCTAGGATACTCAATTCGTCGAGTTTCCAATAAAGTTTGGGTTATCTGTGAGGTTTAGGTTCTAGTAAGGGTGTCTCAGAGGGCGAAAAACAGGTAACCCATGATTAAGGTGAAGGCCAAGTTACTTTTATGAATTTTACTATGAATCATTCTTCAAAGAAACATTTATGAAATATAAACTGAATACGTATAGCAGAAGAATGCCAAATTAAAGGAAATATCGCATCAGGTAAATCCTCGGCAATGGTCAGAGGTGTCTGGGCGAGGATAACTGCAGAAGTCAGAGCAAAAGATAGAATATGTTATACCTGAGCTAGCCCGCACTGGAAAACTCGCGGATAAATTCCTATATCCAGCTAATAAATTCTAAAGAAATCTTATGGAGTGAATAACTTTATCCAGTGGATAGCGCCATCATGCTTCGTACAACCAGCCCCTGTTGTTTCGAACAGATCATCACAGTGCGTCATTTGTCTGAATACCATTGTATCCATCCAAATGCTTCACTTGAATGATTATTACAAAAGAACACAGTTTAATGATATAAAAGAGTTTCCAATGCATTCTCAGCTATAATATATGGTGTATCTGCCACTTTGCTGATTTGACATGAGACATAATTGTTGCTTTACCTGTTTTGTAGATAGAGTTGGCCCACTCCCCTCCACATCGTTTATCAGTCTGAACACGACATGGTTTGTTACATACACTCTCAGGAAGCTGACCAAATCGTCCCTTTACATGACCACAGAAACACAAATATGCCATCTGAATACCAGCAAATCTGTATTTCTTGTCTTTACAAGTTTTAACACACGATGCTACATTGTCGCCATGTTCGAAAACACGTTGAGGGAGATCGCGTGGGTTACTGTCCTTAAAACAGCCCACATACTCCAAAGGTTCTAAAATAAATAAAAAAGTTTTTGAATTATATTCGCAGTTATTTAGCCATAAATAATGCCCTACTTATTGGGGGAGACTATCTCTCTCACTCTTTAAGCAATTCTGTTTGTATAAAATATAGATCTTATAACGCCTTACCATCTGCGGTAGTTTTTGAATCTTTTTCTTTAGTCTTAGCGCAATCAAGTGAAGGTAAAGCCAGCAGAAGGAGGAATGTCGGTAAAAATATCCTCATTTTTGGTTGAGGGTACCTCTTCTAGAGGTCGGGCTTCACCTAAAACACAAACAAAACAATTTTAAGTTATATTACCAATTTGTATATGACTAAAACTTGTCGCAAAACGCGCCATCCCCCCCCCCCTTCATTACGTTTGTGAGATGCACTTATATTCTAGAGTGCAGAGATTGAGAAACAAATTAAACTGTTAATTTAACAAGCATATATTGCAAGTGAGATGGACATTGATTTATTATATCGTAAAGTGACAGTATTTTGAAAAGATTATCTTTTTGGTGACACTTTTAGTAGAAATATATAGATACCCTACATTCATAAATGTTACACAGACCAATCAAACAAATTCAGCTAGCTTCATGCATAGTGCGCAACAGTTCTCCCTCAAACTTCATCTCAATTTACTTTTGCAAATTGTTTGCAATAATCCTATTTAGTAGTGTAAGATTATGGTCGTGTGTGTAAAGACCACGTCTGCAAAGACTACAACAGTGCAATAATGATTTGCATGAGAATGGAAGACATTGTTCTAGAAAGTAAGAACCAGACGTTGTTTACAAACATTCTCCACGGACCATGACTTTTACATAATATATAGGCCTTAATTCCAAACTAACTGCACTATATCTTAATGTATATATATTAAAAAGACCGTTCTAAACAGTTCAAAACTTCAACATAACATTTTGCGTTCAGTTCTTCAAATACACCTACGACCGGACTAACACACGCAGCCATTTGGCAAATCTCACCTAACCCTTTTGAAGACCTAGTTATCGTGAATGACCTGCCCATTGTAAATATAGAATAGCACTGAAAAATATCTACACCTATCTAATTTAACACTTATTTCAAACGTGAAGATTTTGTTAACTTTAACTAATTCATCAACTCCGACTTTGTCAAATAATACACTACGATATTAAATGCACCGAATGAATAAAGTTACAGACAATATTAGACGTTAATGGTTCTTGTCGTCGCAAGACCTGTTTGTTGAAAATATACCTCATTAGAACAAAGTGAAAGTGAACAGGCAACAGTTAGACAAGTATTTTATCCGTGTATTGACCTTAGAATAGTTAGAATAGTGCGACGGGAACTAAGCGACATAGTAGCAGTCTTGACCTTCATTTAGTCCTTTGATGGTGGCATGATTCACTGACAATAATGCATGTGTCAGGTGCCAGAAACCTTCACAACACCAAAGGACGATAGAAAACAGAATAAAACTATCGTTAAATAATCAAAGTTAACTTAAAACACCATTTAGGATTTAAAGAAAAACTGAGTTAACATTCTTGAAATGGCGAAAAAAGAGGAAATAGTTGGCATTCATTCGCCTCATTATTCAAAACTTTAGCTAACTATTTAAAAACTGTAAAAACCACTATTAAACAAGAATAAAATAACTGTTTATCATTAAAAAATATCATAAAAAGTAAAAAACGTACGTAATACCTAGCTTTATTTTCTCTTTTAGATTGCTCTAGAACAAATATCAAATATTTCAAAATCTCCGAGTATCACGGTGTGAAAAATTCTCAATATATTTGGTTGATACCCTTATCTACTTTTTCCAGCGTCACATCATATTATACGTTTTAGAAAATTTAGTTACGTTAGAAACTATCATATTAGTTTTTAGTTTACAAACATGTTTTAGGTTTAAAGTATTTACTGTTAAGGGTGCGAGTGATATCCTATAATTAAAGTCTGGTTGAAATATTTTTGGTAAAATTCACGGTTCACTTGTTCTGCAACGTATGTCGGTTTCAAAACGTTTTTTTTTTTTGTTGCTATTAATTCTATCTTCATTGAAATGTTTAGAAATAAACTTCGAACATTGGAACATTGTAAAAATTGAAATTGGTTTAGAAGCTAAATTGGTAATCTTCACTGTCATTTAAATGACTTCGCAAAATTGGAAGATTAGTAGTTTAGATTATGTAATTGAAAACATTAAAAATGAAAAAAAGAAAGAATAAAATCGTTGTATTAGACTTAGGCTTAACACTAAGGAAGTATATCATTAACTAAAAGCAAGATTCTTGGAGAAGGCATGAAATATTACTTTTTATGTACTTCCAAGATCGATGACATTAAATTATTTTGACAAAACAGTCATTCATTGCCTACTCCAGTGAACATAACGATACTTTAATCAATGAAATCACTGCGCTACAAAACACATGACTAATCACATCTTTTTACTTTCTTAAACTTTTCAAAGATATTTCAATATGATATAGTTGATAAATAACAATATATGTAATCTTAAAAACTAATGGAAGAAAAAAATCTAAGATCAAATGTTCCATTTTATCAAGACGTCGAATTCCATCTAATCGAACGTTCAATTTGTTCAAATGTTCTATTTGATATGATGTTTTCTGGAAAAGTTTAAAGACGTTAATGTGGTTTTAAGAAAATGAGAATGCGTCTTTAAAAGGTTTAAGTCTTTAGCTGACGTTGTATAGCAAGTACCAAAAGTTGATCAACAATTGATCATTTGAATGACGCTATTTGATTTCTTATTTCAATATTCTAAAACTATTGCAGTCAAATGTTCTAAATAAGAACACTTGATCACGATCATAAATTCGCTTAAGAACTTCGTACTAAATGAATTAGAAATTGAATCATTTCAACCATGTAGTCCTAAATAGCAACTTATCATAAACAAAAATGTATCTTCCTCGTAAGAATGGCTGTTTCTGTTACCTGAAGTAAGTCTTGTCTTCTTAAAGTGTAACCAGACCTTTTTCTTTCTTTCAGATCCCGTTCAAAGCTCCAAAACTGTGGTTTATGTCATGGGCGATCCATTTAATTTTTCCCATAAAACGATAGAGATTGTTCACTTGGTAAAATCGCGCTACACAAAAGACTACCTCATGCAATATTAATTGAGTTCAAAGAAGAAACATCGATGGTCGAATTTCCATTGAACGAATGAAAGATTAATTAGAAAGCCGCTGATAAAAATTGGAACCATCCTAGTATTACCTGTTTCCACCAAACAACTGGTGGGAGAACAAAACAAACCCCATTGGATCAATCACAAAACAGCTCTTACGGACTGGCTTTTTGTTTTTGAAAGTATTTTAACACCTCCAGGGAAAACAGAAAGAAGCTGGTTTACATTGGACGATAGGTAATCAAACAAGTTTTATAGAGTGAGAATTGCGAAGCACGTAATTCGGGTGTGGCTCAATTATGTCGGCTTAAGAGTTTATGGCTGTATTTGTGTATTCAAAATCATATATTTACTGAATCAATATGTCATTTTGGATTAAAAAACAATACCATTATTACATACATATATTTACTTTTATTATGGTTATTATCAGAGTACAGTACTAAATTGATTGGTTCCAAAATATAGATAGATTATTTTGAATGAAGTGAGTGAAATTCACATTTCATATCTAACTTAGTTGCAAATGGTAATACAATTTCAAAGATTACCTGAAATGAAAAATCCTATTTCTGAATATAAATACGTTTTGCAGGCTCGTCA
This sequence comes from Diadumene lineata, assembly GCA_918843875.1. Classification (NCBI taxonomy): domain Eukaryota; kingdom Metazoa; phylum Cnidaria; class Anthozoa; order Actiniaria; family Diadumenidae; genus Diadumene; species Diadumene lineata. The sequence continues at coordinate 10,611,034 of OU974072.1, forward strand.
TATAAATAAAATTTTTGTTGTTGTAACCATTCAAAAATGCAGAGACTGCGACTACTTGGTAATAACATGCGATAACTCTAGCTCGATCGGGATTTGGTCGGTGTTGAGCCTGCTTTCCACATAATCGACCACAATCGAGAACGGTTGCAAGCGATCGAAAACAATTTCGATTTTGGGGAAACCAAAGTTTTTCGATCCTACGACCGTTTTTGAACGATTTCGATTGAGATCGTATATGGATCGAAAACGATCGTAGGATCGAAAACGTTGCTTTCCCTATAATCGAATTTTTTTTTTTTCGATCGCTTGCGACCGTTCTCGATCGTTCTCGATTATATGGAAACCTGACTTAAAACAGAAGCACGTAATAATTGAAGCATGCAGCTATATAGATATTGAAGAGATACAAGGATGTTTGCCTTGCGGAAAGCTTGAAGTTGTCCGATATGTGGGAGGCATTTCCTCTTATTTCCTCACATTAAAGACATTGACGTTACCATGACTACCCAAAACTCTGATGAACATTTGTTGTTCAATCTATCATCCTGGATATATGAAACAAAATGAACGTTACGTTGAGTCCCTCCCTGTGCGGGTTTTAGGGAACAAGGAAACCTGGTCATTTATATGCAGGAAAAAAGGGATATCCCCCTCCCCTCCCTAGAAAAAATCTCACATAATTTCTGCTTGGAAATGCGAATTTGATTTTCGAGCTGCGCGCGCTCACCCGATCATAATATATCACTTCAGTAGCGGAAAATACGATACGTATCTCTATATATCCTGATATATAAATAAGTTAATGACAAATTTTCTATCATAACAATGCAGTACTTACTGTACCCCCTGACGAACTGGAATGTTAAGCAACTTGTAATGGAATGCGTTTATTTCCTTTCATTTTCTTTCGCTTTCTTCTTTTCTTTTCTTCTTTTCTTCCTTTTTTGTCATAATTAGAAGAGCTATGTCAGAACCCCTGCGAGACATCCACCAATAAAACCAATAAAATATGCCGCAAGTTCAAAGTTTCAAGACAGAATAATAATAATCTTTCCGGCCTTTGTTGGGACAGTGTGTTGACCGTCAATGAATTAAGTTAAACTGAGTGTGCTCTCACTGTGCGTCATGTTTTAGTTTCATATATGTTATAGCCGGGATTTCATGAATTTCAGCGTTATCAAGAGTTTCATGGAGCATATATAAAGTATGTTTTAATTGGTAACCATGGGAGTTGCTAGCAAGTTAATATATATCTACGGATTTTAATTGCAGCTTCTGTAAGTATTCGTCATTCATGGTTCATGGAAGGTTCTAAAACCTCATTTTATCGCCATTTTGATTGACGGTTCAAATTCAACAACCAGACGTCTTTGCGAACTTTCTTTCTCCAACAATAAACGCATTTGGAGATGAAGCATGAAGTGTGTTTTACTTGGTACCCGTGACAACAAACGCTGTAAATTTGTGGGCAAAGCATTCTGGTAGTTGTAGTTAAATATATGTATCCAATGAATATCTATTAGTCTACACTATTACTTACGTAGAATAAGTATTTTAATTGTCAAGCAACGTGTAAATTATTAATGGCTAAGTGATTCCTTAGAGGTTTTTTTTCTTTCCTCTAATTCTAACGACTTTGGGCTTTTTGATGTGTGGAATTTTCATCTTACAGGAATTTGTTTCCTTCCTTTAAATCTATCTACTTTGGGTTTTTCCCTTGTACGAATTTGTTCAGTCTGTTTTTCTCGTCCCCTTCCTCCATCTACCACTTTGATAACGGTCCGTTACTATACACGCTAGCACTGTTGCCTAAAACGGGATAGAAAGTAAAAATTCGATGTGTTTTTACCATTTGTGCTATTTTTAGCATGAATTTGTGTTTAATTTCATGCAATTTCTAATACGAATATTAGCGAGGCAGGTGGGGGGGTTGGGAGTATTGTCCAAAGCGCGAATGCAGTCTGGGACAAATAAAGGACAATTTGGAGTATGAAGACGAAAGTAGTCTCGTTGATGCTGGTGGCATCGTATCACTGTGTCCAACCCGATGAACAACGTCAAATAACACGGTTTTATTTCAGTATTCTTCGTTTTTAAATGAATTGATTTTTTTCTTGATGGCGACCCCCCCCCCCCCCCCCCACACACACACACACACACACACACACTTTTTATTATGCTCCGCGGCCCCTGCGAGGTGCGCAAAACCGCACTGAATGCAACAAACAAACAGATAAAGGCATGATTTATCGGAATTGCATGCGAGATTGTTAGCTATTTTCATATGGGGCTTCATTTTCACATCCGATTATATATTTTTTCTAGCATGACTGACAAAATATGAAATGTACAGTAGCATGGATCGCTAAGAATAATGCCCATATCAAGAGTAATACACCTAAACACGCAGGTCCTGAACGAGAGGATCATATCACAATTCCCGGCCTAATTTTCATCCAAATCCCAATGCTCAAACTAAAAATTCCACTCTAAAACAACCTAAACAAAATATATAACAATCACTATTTTTAATTGACATCACTTTATATTGCTCATTCGGCTCGTGTTAAAATTGTAATTATTCATTTTTTTTTAATCTTCTGCTGTGTGAGATAACAGATAAAAATAACTCAGAAAACATAATTTCAAACTTAATTTGAGTTTTTATAGAGATCAAAAACTGGACAATTAGAAAAAACCCCAAGATAAATTTTGTAGTGTTTTCCAAATCCCGATGGGAAAAATCCCAATTCCCATGCTTTCAAAAAACTGGAGGGAAATCCCAATTTATCTTTGCACGACTCCGAGGCTGAAACAGTGCTTGTTGCTAACGAATTAAGTTGAGATATTTAAGTTGCTCCGGCAAATGAAATGATGATTTATTTAGCCGTGAGTGAAAAATGTGGAATTTCATTAAGACCAATTTTGAAGCTAAAAATAAACAGAAATTAGATTTACTTTTTGCGCGGGAGAATTTATAAAATTGGCATTTTTCTTGAAGAGAAAGTATATTTTTGGAAGCCATCAACAAAGCGTTGTCGCATCATCGTAGTTTCGCGACCATTGATTGAACAACAAACCTGACGTTTTCGGATGGTGAGAGGAGGGGGTTGGTGTGCATGATTTATAGTGGGGATAGGGATTTTTATCGTCCACAGGTACTGCTATTCTATTAAACTAAATAAGCAGCATTCACAAAAAATGAACTGCATTTTTGTTTGTTTTTGTTGTCGTTACTGAGTCATATTGAGGAACGCACGGCGTTTACGAACCACTATTCAGAATCACTTGCGTGACGGGATATTTATGAATTTTTAATTAGGGAAAATTCCCTAATTCCGATCCATGTGTCTCGACAGGGAATTTTGTCGAATTGAAAATGAAACTAAAAATCATTTTGTTCTTCGTGATGCAAACTTTATAACTAAATCAGACTAAAAATGTGTCCATGAACCACAATAGAGAAGACAATCTTGGAGGAAACCTGAAAAAAGGATTATTTTTCAATATATTCTATCATTTTTGGGACATTTTATTTGTTCATATTCAGAAGGTCAGCTTTTCAATAACAAGGGGAATCCCCGCTTGAAGGGGAAGCCCCCTTTTTGCTTTACTCCTATTGGTTGCTTAACGATTTCACTTGATACTGCTGTTAAAACACACAACTTCGTTCACCTTGGAAAGAGAAGAACTAAAAATGGATCTCCCTGTTATAGATGAACTAGAAAAATTCAAAGATCCATTTTTGACCGATATAAATCCACAACTTCGCCCTGATTTTACTTTCTGTAATGACTGGCTTGAAAATTATGTTGGGATAGATATACCAGTGCCGACATCGCAAAGCGACAGCGCAACGACTGCAAGTACTCCGCTCCATTTGTCTCAGAGCAACGAAAATGCAACGAAACATAGTCCGCCAAGGAAAGAAAGCCTTCCAATAAGCGATGACGAACTTACTGAGTTAACTGTGAGAGATTTGAACAAAAAAATTCGAAGTCTCGACCTGACAAAAAGTCAAATTCAGTCCATACGCAGAAGAAGACGAAGTTTAAAGAATCGTGGTTACGCATTGACGTGTCGACATAGAAGATTGAACGAGAACGAGGAATTGGCAAATGAGAATAATGAGCTCAATAAAGAACTGAAAAAACTCAAAGATGAGCTGGGGAAGGTCACTAAAGAAAGAGACAAAGTTAAAAAGGAATACGAGAAAATGAAAACGTATTTTAACGCAGTGTGCTCCACGTCCGCAATGAACACTTTTGCATTACGAAGCAGAACGACATTGTCTTCATAACGTATCCCTATAAAACAAAGAGCGCAGAAACGTTGAAAGTCAACAAAAAAACTGACGAAATTATGCAACTATATATTCCAGCTGAAAGAACGCAAAGATCATAAGTAAATTCTTTACTGCCATTTTCAAAAATTGCTAAAAAAAGGAAATCTACAGTCTCGCCCTGGGGACTGCAAAGGATGCTGGTATTAGGTTATGATGTAATCCGCCCGAATTACCATCATTCTTTTCGGGCTTCAGAATATCATTAAGCCACAGAATACTCATGTGGTAAAGTAGCTGATACCATATAGAAAGTGCTCAATTCACTAGAAGTGTAGAGTTGAATACAATGAATATAATGAGACGAATCGTCTCATTTTATTCATTGTAAGCCACAGAATATGTATTTTCTATTATATAAGTTGTGTGTCCTATGAGAGCTGAAGTGGGATGTCCAACACACCAATATTTGTGTATATAAATGTATAAAAGAAACTGGTGAATAGCAAAGTCATTTGCATATCTCATGATTTTTATTTTTTAAGAAATGATGAGTCTAAATGTACAAAATACCTTCATCACATAATCATATGAAACTTTGTAACTATCCGGGGGGGGGGGGGGGGGGGGGGTACTCCCTTCAGATCTGGGTAGGGGTGTTCCGCTGGGATCTTGTAGGGGTTACCCTGTTTATGACAAAAAAATACCTAACTTCCATGCCCTGTTAATGACAAATTGCAATTGTTTATAAACATTATATGGATTTTATAAATTTATCAATTCAGACACACGTGCTGCTCTCATCTTTTTTTTGAGTCAAAGATCTTATTCCTGCCGACTTCCTGAATGCAAAATAATTGCTCTCATTTTTTGGGCCCTGAGTATGACAGGAAGTTTGGATTAAATCGGAAATAGAGTAGAATTGGATACCCTGTTCATGACATCAAGGTCGAAAAACCATACCCTGTTCAGCGGATCATCCCCATATAGTCGATATGGGGGAGAATTCCTCCCCCCCCCTCCGGGGTAACAATGTACTATGTGCAGCTTTGTATTTAAAAGACGAAAAATGATAATTGATTTGAGATATGCAACTGACTTTTGCTATTCGCTAAATCAATATTTCAAATGGACAACCATTTCAAGAATAGCTGTATGTGTGTATATTAAGTAATTCAATGTCAGTGTGAGGAGTTGTGATCATATTAAATGTTCTTGAGAAAAATCCAGGGGTTATTCCAGTTGGTAATGACTGGGAATGATAAAGCACAAGTATCACTTAACCATCCCTAACTATATTGTGAATAGGAGAGAGAAACACAAAAAAACATAGCTATATCTTATTTTTGACAAAATAATAATGAAGTTGTACACCAGATCGTAATCCAAAATAGAACTTTTAATCGTTTGAGTACAAAGCTCAACTACAATTGACCATCTACAATTCAGCTGTTTAAACTATCAAATTGAAACACAAATGAGTCATACCAAAGTATAAAAAATGATTTAACATTACACTGTATTGTGCGTAGTTATGTAATATAGCTTTCTTGTAGTGGCTCCAAACCCTTGTGAAGCTGTAATAAAGTTTTTTTGTAACAAGTTTTTGTCTCCCATGTATTTTAGTATATTTTGGGTTGTTGAGCTAATTTAAAACCCCAAACCAACACAAAAGTTGAATATATTTTTAGAAATCAATAGCAAGTAAATGACATGCAATAATATTTCTTGCAGCGCTGATTCTTTTGCTAATGTATCAAAAAGTTTTTGAGCTACTAAACAAATTCAAATAATAATCTGCTATGATTTACAATTTACAGAAGCATATTTATCATTGCTGATGTTCAGTATTCATGATATTTTTTGCTTATCTTTTATAACAAACTATAAAGCTTTGTTCCAATGAAATCAATTGTGGCCAGCTGTATGAGGGCTGAATAGTGCTATCCACTGGATACATTGCTATTCAACAGATAAATTCTACAGAAATTTTAGGCAGTGGATAATGAACTCTATTCAAGCTTCATTTAACTAGCCCCTGAACGTTTTAAACTCTCAGGTGATAATCTTATGACCTGATTAATCTCAACCAGATTTACGTCTCTACTACAGGAAGACGAAGTGTACTACCACTGCATATAGACAAAGGTTTTTACATTGATAATTTTTGACAAGCACAGTAAAATTTCAGTTTGGCATGCAAACTCAAGTTAATAATAGAATGTACAAAGGCAAAATTTTGCCATAATTGAAGAAAGTGTGTCATAAAAAAACCATTATAAACAACCTTTATCAACTGACAACAGTAGTGTGACTCATGTAATGGGAAGTGACATGCAAAGGAACCACATGTCACCCCATATGTGTAATGTTTAGTAGCAGGGCTTATGCAAATTGGTGCTGCAAGCCTAAAACCATTTTTATAATCATCTTTTCATGTAAGCAGCTATGATTATATCATCTGCTGATTTTTATAATCATCTTTTCATGTAAGCAGCTATGATTATATCATCTGCTGATTTTTATAATCATCTTTTCATGTAAGCAGCTATGATTATATCATCTGCTGATTTTTTAAATCATCTTTTCATGTAAGCAGCTATGATTATATCATCTGCTGATTTTTATAATCATCTTTTCATGTAAGCAGCCATGATTTTATCATCTGCTGATTTTTTAAATCACCTTTTCATGTAAGCTGCTATGATTTTATCATCTGCTGGTTTAGCATACATTGTCCTGTGACAGCTTTCAAACTCTCAGTTGCACATTGCTGTTGTTTGGATGATTGCTTATCTGAAGAATGATTTCCTGATTGACTAGAAGGGTGGCTAGACATACTAATTGAACGTTCTCTTGACTCTGCAGTGTCACAACAGGATGCTCCACTTGTCAGACTGTCACCGGTTTCGTTACCAGACGATCTAGTCAAAGGGACCGATTCTATAGATGGGCGTCTCCCATGTAAAGGTTCATTTAAATGAAGACATCGTGATGTGAAAAGTCTCTGTGTTTGACATTTTATACACTCTAAGATTTCTCTTCCTTGACGAGATAGGAAATGGAATTCACCCTCACCACTTTTACATCCTCTGAAACAAACAGATTGGTGTCAATGATATAGTCTGAAGTGTCATTGTAAATAAAGGATTGGATGAATGACTAAATAAATGAACCAATGAAGAAATGAATGAACAGTCAAATAAAGAGATAATTAAGTAATTAAAATAAATAAAATGGGTAGCATCATGTGAAGTGAAAATTAAATGTAGAAGTAGAAGTAGTGAGAGTCTGCATACGAAGAACCATTTTATATTATTATATATAAGGGTATGCTGCAGTAAAAGATTATTTTTATTTTTATTATTAAATAAATTATTAATCAAAACTGAATAATTAAATAAATTGAGAAAACCTATTTCACAAGAGAGAACAACACATCAGACAATGCAGTCCAGTAAGATTAGTATCACTTGGATATATATACATTCACATCTCCATCTCACCTTCCAGCTTTTATAACCAGCACTTTGTCTTTGTCCTGTAACTGAGATATTCTTTGCAATGTAAACTTAGGTAAGTGTTCTAATTCCCATTGCATAACTTTGCTGCCAGACTTAGTGCAATGTAGACATAGGTATTCTTTTCTAACAGTGATTAAATAATCTCCAGATAATCCAAGTCTTTCTGAGTCTTCAGTTCTGATTACAGATACTTCATTCAGACCTGAAATCATTATAAATAACACAATTGATTAAATAAAAAGACAAGATTAATACCTTTCCTAGCTAATTACCATTCAGGATTCTGCCTAAAAACAAAGTCAAGCTAAATGAATCATTAACCGCTATAGTGTACAGAATGATTTTAAATGGTACAATGCTATGTACATTGTTGCCTATGCAAATTTCTTACATCAAGGCATGCTGTTTCAATCAAGCATTATGTCACATTTAATAAACAATCAAAATACTGAACAATGAAACAATTAACCAATCTGACAGTATAAAGTGAATGCTCAAGCTGTTACACTGTAAAAATTCTCAAAAGATAACTGACTACGTGACTTTTCAGACTTAGTCCTTACATGACTGGAATATATGCTAATGAAAACCTGACAGTCTATACTTGTAATATACTTAATGTCAACATTTAATCTGTCAACAAATAATAGTTGGAATGCCTAATTAAAAACAAATGTCATTAAATGTACAAATTGATTCCCTAAGGGCCAAGCTCCTTTCGTAATTGTTGCATACATTTTAAACTTGTGTCAAAAACAAATATTCCCATTAAAACTCGCTTGATAATGAGGTCAGCAAGACCTTGAAATGTCGTGAAATACTGTGTTTTTCATACTTTTAATAAATAATAGCATAACAATGGTGACATCAAAAATACAGTATTACAATCAATCTTACTTACCAAAAATATCTCCACCCTCAACAGAAGGAAACATCTTAGGTTCTGGCAAAACTAACTCTTTTGTCAGTCTGACCCATTCGTCAGTATCACGTCTATTGTCTCCAGATAAAAACACCCTGATTTCAGGACCAGCAATTTGGAATGCATACTGATGTGTTCTGGAGTGCACATAGTCAATATTTCTAACACTGCATAATGGTATAACAGTCTTATGTCTGTTGTCAATACAAGCTTTTTCACTATGATAATATTCAAGTCTTGTTAGGCCATACTTAGATTTTCTTCTTAGGACAAACCATTTTCTTTTCCACACCTAAAAAATGAGGATTGATAATTAAAATCATCATAATCTTCATCATCATTATAATAATGCATGAAACAAGGCAACAGTTTGTCATTACTGATTAATATTAAACCTTCGTCCTCTGCAACCAACAAAAGATAAATTAATTAAAGGAGCCACTTTCAACCATGATGCTTTGAGCACCTCTGTTCTCTTATACGCTTGTAGTGGGTGTTTTTGAGCTCTCCGAAAATGTTGGGTAGAAAAATACATCCCTTCGAATTTTTAATTAGGATCTTCTTTAATTTGACTCGTGCCAAAACAATTAATTCAAGGCTTCTAGCCTTGTTGGCTATTGGTTGATTTTTGGAGATATCTTGTACTCTTTTTATTTATTTTGAAGAGAGTCTCATGAAAACAATAACAGAGAAGGTCTAGCGGTTGAGACAACTGCTTTAATGACATTACATAAACACTTGGGTCAAGGCCAAATGTTCATAATAAATGTATTGTTTTAAATCATTGATATAAAATGCTGGAATTTAAATAAAAACAACTTTAAAATCAGATTCAAAATAAAATTCAACTTTCCCATAAGATGTTCTGTCAAATCATCAAGAAACTTGGAGCTACTGCTGTGGATTTATAACAAAAACAATATGCTATGTATTGCTTAGGAACTGAGCGTGTCATATGAGCTATTTGTTTACGTTCATAAATTCTAAAAATAGTATCTACGAATATTTTTCTCAAAAAAATATTAGTAACCTTGGGAGCAGAAGACAAAACCATATGCTATTAAACATTTTTTTCACTCCGACACAAACAAAGGTTTCACATAATAACAAATTTCTTGTACCAGTTCCAAAACAAACAGAACACAAAAAATTCTTAACTTTCGACCCTTAAAAAGTATTGTAGAAGCAATATGATGCACTTTAACATTGAATGAATTTAATTGCAGATTAATAGTTCTTTTATCCTTTGAAATTTTGTTAAACAAGCACAATGAAAGTTAATAGAAAAATACGAGAAAAACAACATCTGCATTGTTTACATAGAAGATACACGCCGTCTGAAAACAAAAGCTTTACTACTAGACCAAAAATATCACTGTTCCCCACGAAACATTTGAGCGAGAAACCTACTTACCTTTTACAACAGAAAGAAATAAAAACAATAATAACTTAAGCTTAAACGTTTAAGATAATTTGAGATAAATTAATTTGAGCTGACAGCATGACTGAACTAGAAGTGGTTATTAGTTCCAGCGAGTTCGTGACTGAATGGCAAAACGAATGAATCAAACAGCTTTAAACAACAACTCTTTTTATTATCCTAACTCTAACTTTCACTGACCTTTTGAGTTACTTTACGTTGTTTTCGTGGCAGCTTTAGTTCTAGGTAGCCACACTTGACTAAATCTTCGTAGGTCGCCATGTTTGTCTGTTCATTTATTGTTCAACTCACTCGAAAAACGTCCTGTTTAAACAAACATCCACGCATTTCAAAGCACGTTTTGAGTGAAATACCTCTACGAAGGACGGAAATATGACTGTGCTTTTTAGTTTAGAGGAAGTGAGTAGCTGAAAGCTCCTTTGGCCTCGTGCTGAGAGAGAGTAACCGACTTGTTATTTTGATTCAATGCAAATTTTATGCCATTGGAAGAGAGAGGGAGTGGAAAATAAAATACATACGGTCGGGGGTGGGGGTGGTAAAAAATGAGAGCAAAAGAAAAACTGAAGGGAGGTGGGACGTTTTGCTTTTTAAAACAAGAAAATAGCTGTAAAAAGCTCGAAAGAAAAATACAAAAAAGCTATTGGATAAATGAATAAGGAATGCACAACTGAATGAAGGTATGAGTTTACAATATTGAAAAAATGAAATTTTTTAGTTAAATTTCAAATTAATGTACACAAATGATAAATTCACAGATCAAAAATGTCAAATTAATGTACACAAAATGATAAATTCATGAAAAGGTTAAATCATTGACAGATAAAAATTCTTTTTCTTCTTGAAATGATTGGATGTGAATAGTTTTGATTGAAAATATGCAAGAGCTTGAATTCCAGAGCCCGACCAAAATAAAAGATGTATCAAAAATTACCCATTCAAAAAAATATAAATTCCAAATTATTGATTTTGATTTATTAGATTTACGTGAAATTCCACTTCAATGTTGCATTATTATTTCACCTGCCGCACTCAAGCCGAAGTTGTAATTCTCATTCCATATGTTTGTTAAAAATCCTAAACTGAATCAGCTAATGGAAGTGTCTTTGTTTTTACTCTTCTTCTAAACATTCTATTACGGCTGAATGCTGCTTCATAGTTTCCATCACTTGAACTGTCATCACACGCTCGCAGGGCCCTTGCCAGGTCTTCATCTTTGGGTGTTATGAAATTTATCACTGAAAAAAATAACAAATGTGATTATGAATATCAACCAGCATTGTTGATTTTAAAATTATTGTCCTGGTAGTCTACAAGGGTGACTAATGTAATAGCCGCAATGGGCAGGGGTGGGGTCCTCTACAAGCTTTTCCTCTACCTTTTACCTGTGTGATTTGGGTTTCCTGTGGAAACCTGACAAGAGATTTCCTGGGATCTATTCCTAAAATAGACTCTTCCTCAGTCTCTCGTCCGTCGCTACGCTCTCCGCATAGAGACTGTTACACCAGAATCTCGCAAAGGATTATAGGTCCCACAAATGTGGGACCCAGGATGCTTTGCGAAACATTAGTAACAAGTTTGAACAAGAACACATAGAACAAAAACACAGACCGGGGCAGGGTCCCACGGGCCACTGTACATGCCGCCAAAGTCAAAATTTCTTTGATTTTATTGTCGTGTAAGCTCGAATTACGATTCAATCAATGCATTTCACGAAATATTAAGCTCAATATGTATAGGCATTTTATTCACAACCAATAGTTCAATAAAGATTGATTTCGATACGTTTTACCTAAGTGTTTTACAAGTGATCGGGTTCGAAGTTTGCGCTCCATTTGTAAGCAAAGTTTGGAGCTCTAAAAGTAAAAAAAACCAGACTTCACAGGGCAAAAAATACTTCCTGAGAATCTCAATAAATACCATGCATGTTCATTTGTGAGCCAAGATACAGTAACTATAATTTAAAAAATGAACCAAAAAATGACTGTTATACTACCAGCGACAATGGTTGAATTCCACTGCTCAACGTTGTCATTGTTTATAAATTTTGTGGTTTGCATACGACCAATGGGAATTCAGGTACGAATCAGATTCTAACAGCCAATCAAAGTCTCGCTACTATTCTGGTGTAACAATCTCTATGCGGAGAGCGTAGCGACGGAGCGAGAGACTGAGGAAGAGTCTATTCCTAAAAACACAAAGCCTGTAACTCATAAAAGTGATGCCTGTGGAGAAGGGTATATCAGGAGATGCTTGTTGGGAGTAAGGGTGGTGTGATGGGGTTGATATTCCCTATATATTGGTAATGTTGTATTTTTTTCAGTCAGAACTCTCATTCTGATGTTTTCAGGAGTTAACAGAGAACATGCTCTGGGAAAGTGTAGAAAAGTGGTATTTTCCTGGTCTTTTTACATAATATGTACGATTTGTGAAAGTCTCAGGGACGGGGGCATTCTTTGATTCAGACCATATTATTCAATAAACTGTTGAATTCTGATTGGGCTATTTGGCCTGTCATATGGTTAGAATAATGGAAAACTACAGATTTACAGCCAAATTTGTTGTATCGCAACCCGCCATTTCAAAACTTTGTTTTAATTTTGGTCTTTTCTGAATCGTCAATTATCTTCACAGGGCGGAGCTTGCCCTAACATGTTCTGTCATTGGTTAATCTAAAATAAATTCCGCCTTTGAATTTGATTGACGGTTCAGAAAAGACCAAATCAAAACAAAGTTTTAAATTGGCGGGTCGCAATACAACGAATTTGGCTGTAAATGCTACAATGTTTATAATTTGGTTGGTACATGGGCATAGTTATATAGTCAATCAGTCAATTCATAAAGCCGAGCATTCACGCTAATTGTGCATCTTCAGGGCAAAAATGGATGAAGATGCGCATTAGCGTCAAAGCTCCGCTTTATAAAGTAAATTGTGGGAAAAAACTAATTGACTATACTACAATGTTATTGTTGCAAACTGACCGCATTTTTTTTAAATTGTTCATGCATTACCTTTGCCTGTTGATCCTGCACGTGCTGTTCGCCCAGTTCTGTGTAAAAATGTTGCAGCATTTGATGCAAAGTCTAGCTGAATTACATGTGTTATGTTTGCGATGTCAAGTCCTCGTGATGCAATATCAGTACAAACAAGAACCTCAAGTTCACCACTCTTGAACTTTTCTAGTGATTCAAGCCTCTTCTTGATTGGGACATCTTTATGTAGCTGTGCACATTTATTCTTCCAGTAATGTCTACCCTCAACCTCTTTGTTTGCAATACTATGTTCTCCTTCATTTTCAAAATCACTGCCATCAATATTAGAATTCAAAAATCTGTCTAAATGTTCATAACTTGTGTCTTGCGAGTATTTTTGAGTTTTCTTATGTTTGTTGTCCAATACATGATCATCAGTTGTATCTATTTCTGAATTTCTGTCATCACTTTGGTCATGTGTAAGATACTGAAATGCTTTGGATGCTTGTTGTGCTGTGTTAGTGAAGACCATGATACGAAGCCCCAAACCCCTTCTTTCAGAAACTACATTTTCATTTGTTATTATTTCAGCCTCTCCATTGTAACTTTTTGACCAATTATCAAAATTGTTGTTCTTTATTTCTACTTTGCCATTTGATTCAAGCACCTCCCTGTTACATTTATCATTTCGATTAGTTTTTTCTGTCAAATTCTTTGTATTTTCTTCCTTCACAAGGCTGGCCAGTTGGTTCAAAGTTAATAACAACTGCGATAACTTTAAATCCTCTGTAATGTTAACATTCAACACATCTAAAGTTGGTAGTTTTTGATGAACTATTGATGATGTCAATATCTCAGCACTTGGAATCCATTTACTAAGGACATTTAGACTTGCCTTTTTGCCTCTCGATGGCAAAGTTGCTGCAGCAAATATGAACTGTCTGTCTGGTACAGAATTTGGAACTATTTTCTTATTGCTGCTTTGATTCACTCCTGACTTCTTTGTACCATATCCTGTCTTTTTTAAATGTTTTCCATGCTTCAGAAAGTCCAATACCTTCCACACATCTTTCCCTCCACTTGTTGTGAGAAAGTCTGCTTCATCGGTCACTACCATACTGACATTATTTAAAGAATCCATGTTGTAGCTTAGTAGAGCACTGGGCATTGCCATGACAACAGGGTAACTAGTAGCAACAAGAAGCTTGGAGTCTCTATGAACAATGCATGGGTGCATATGAGGTTCTGCTAGTGACTTGAAAACAGTTGCAACCTGTCAAAAAAGATTTAATTTGTTTGTTTAATCATGTCCTATTTGAAGAACCTTTTAATAATCACTGTGGAAGGAAAAGACAAAAACTAGTTATGTAGTAGATTGAAGTGTGACAGTGGTTTTATAAATACAGTGGTAAAATGTATAGATATGGTGTACACTGTAAAGTGATGAATGCAAAACTAATGTTTCCGACATTGATCCTTCATTATAGAAATATGAAAGAGCATGAATTTGAATATGAAAGTCATTTCACAGTGTTATGTGTTACAGATAGGAAAAAAAATTGGCTTTGATTATAACCAATAATGTTGGTATTAGCATTTTTTTTGGAAGACTTCAATTCCATTTAATAGACATAATGTCTTGGTGAGCAATTAAAATGACCAGACAATCTGTTGGTTTTTAAAACTTTACTGAAATTACAGTGGGGGATTGTGAAATAATGCGCAATGATCCAAAAGCATTTTAAATAGTGCAGCTGCAAGACACTTTGAATAGTTTTTTTTTTACAGGGTGTGATAAAGTCTGGGGTTAAGTCTTCATCATAATATTTTCTCTGAATTTTTCATTATGCATGTCACTAAGAACTACAACCCAGATCATACTGGCTCTTATCTACACTAGGTTTCAAAATTGTTGGGGCATTATAATTTGTTTTACACTATTTTGTTCTCTGACATTTTTTTTAATTTCTATCTCAGTGTATGATATTGCAGTCAACCTCCGCCTCTCTCTAGACAACGTTGTATGCATCCTTTCATATTGTCAAGATCATATCCCACTATACCATTACTAGTACAAGAGGAGACATTTCTAGAATAAACACAAACGTTTGGTTGCAAACAACTATTTTATAGTCTTAGAGCATGAGAAACCTTCAGTACATATTTGATTCATATGGTGAATTACTATCCTCACCTGGTTACACAGTTCAATGGTTGGCAAAAGAATAATAGCATATGGGGGCTTGTCTAGCAGTATTGGATTCTTCATTAGATTGTTGATAATCGGGAGTAAATAACCTGTTCAAATAAATTATTGGTGCTATTTAGTTATTATTTTGGCATAGGATACAAAAGGTATCATGCATTTAAACCTATCAACCAAAGTGTTACAACTAAAGTGTAATGACTGACAACACAAAAGAAAATCAAACAAAAATGTGGACAGAAAAGTTCAATAATGCATATCAATAAAGTATAAACCACTTTCTGAAAACAAATCCATATATCTTAAGTAACAATGCGCGTAAGAACTAGTGAGGTTTCTATTGTTCTGCAGCAAAAAAACTTCCCCACGTAGAAATTCTTTAATTTTCATGATGTTGATGTATCAAGCTAAGGGTTACACATTTCTTAGTAAAATCTATAAAATGCTGTTTACAAGACAGTGTTTCTTTTGTGTTTAATGGTTTTGTCCAATCATAATTGCTCAAAACAATGGCTAGGAGACGCTAGATTTTCATAGTGAGCCCCATGGTAAAATTTTCTCATAGAAAAAAATAAGATTGCTTTAATAAAACTGAAATGTGATTTTGAATAAAATATAGGAAAAATATCCCAAAAGTTTGAAAAAAGGCCAATTTTCTTGTTTTAGCCAATCAGATCAAGCATTTAAACAATACACAATTAACACCTTTATGCATTCCATTGCCGTTTGCTACACTAGTTCTTACTCGGAACGTTACTTAATATTATTACTATAATTATTGATGATTATCATTTAATATTACTATTAATATCATTATTATTAACCATTAATTATCAATTATTTATTATTATTATTAATAACAATTAAATTCAGGCATTAGGAAAGGAGAATGATGCAATACTCACCTATCTCTCAGTGTTGGAAGAGGGAGTTTGTAGTTAAATAGAATAATTTCTCTTTCTCATCAACAAAATTTCTTTCACCAGAACTTCATTTTTTTTCATTTTCATTTTTTTATTTTTCAGGATTTCTTGTTACATTACTATGTAATAACTTGTATTTTATATGCTTATTTAGTGTTGTTAATTTTATTTCCCTTTGTTTTAGTAGTTTACTAAAGTTACTTATTTTACTTTATTTTATCTGCTTTATTTTTTCGAATTTGTTTTTATAATTTTCATTATTTTATGTTGCTGTTCTTTGTTAAGGGGGTTTCCCCTCTCTCTATGTGGCATAAACCTGCCCAAGCAAGAACAAAATTGATTATATTGTTCTATTTAAGAAAATTCTAGAAATTGACAGTCATGGAAGTAAATCAAATTAACAAAAAAACAAATTGAATCTAGCTTTGCCAATATTATAAGGGGATTTCATATAACTACCCTAAAATAGTAGACTGAAGGTGGTAGATTTGTGAACAGGATACAGGTCAAAAACCACCATTCTGTTTTATCATTGATATTACAAAATGCATGGGTCAACCTGTCTTGATCTTTCTTGCTTCTCATGAGATATATTACAAATTTAGGCTAAAACATGGGGGTTTTAATTCAGCCTTTTCCATCCTGACGATGGAAAAGAAAAAGTTTATGCAAAATGCTACAACGTATATCAATAAAACAAAATTGTGACAGCAATCAAAATTATGTTGAACACTGCTGGGGAATCCCCTTTTTGGTCATATGATTTATAAGTAGTGGTTGCAGAATAAAGAGATCAATTTACGTGAGAAATCCATTCTAGCCATGGACATTTAAGAAGTCACTCAAATGAAAGAAGGTGAGACATCTTTGATTTGATTAGTGAATTATTGGCCAGAAAGCTATAACATGATTTATTGCATC
This sequence comes from Diadumene lineata, assembly GCA_918843875.1. Lineage (NCBI taxonomy): Eukaryota > Metazoa > Cnidaria > Anthozoa > Actiniaria > Diadumenidae > Diadumene > Diadumene lineata. Next base: position 10,628,223 of record OU974072.1, read on the forward strand.
CCCCCCAATATTTTCCCCTTTTTCCCATCTGCCCATCAGTTTCCAACAAAAGTTGAATTTTCAGTTCTCACTTTTGAATTTTTTCTTGTTTAAATGAAATGACAGATTACACACGGAGGGATTGGAAAAATACAAACTATTTAAAAAATCTTAAAATATCTGTCTGGCGAGCTCTGTATTTTTGTTCTTGTGAAATAAATTTCCTGGTATATAACGTTTGCACGAGCGGTTGACAGTCAATCAATAAACAATTTTCAAAAGAGTAGACTGCAAGAGAGATTATTCTGTGCAACATACCATTTTATCGCATGTACATGTGCTAGATGATGATGAAATAGCTGCAATACTTACATAAAGTTTTTCCACTTCCGGTTTCTGCATTAATGATAGCATTTCTGCCTTTCAGTACAGCTGGCAGGGCCTAGAAGCAGGACGATAAAAATGAAGATTGTTAAGAAGGCAAAATACAGTTAATGCAACAAAATACAGCAAGCCTAGAGAGAAGCTCAGTTTAAATATCATATCTTAAAATTGTGCAACATGCAACGCACTTTTTCTTGAATTTTAGAAGGCTGTTTGATTCCTGAGTTTTCCAGTCTTTCGACAAGAACTTCATTTATACCCAGAGCTCGGAAAGAACACAGTCGTATTGATGTAAGTAGCATTTTTGTATTCCATGTGTTGAAACATTTTGCATGTTTAGCGAAGGTAGCTGCCATTTTGTATTCATGTGGTAGCCGCATTAATGAACATTGCTGGCTCAAAAAGAATGATCGATTTCTTGTAATTAAAATATCTTAAATTACGACACCTTGTTATGACAGTTTTTAAATCATAATATAAAAAAAATATCCAGAAAGATCAAAACCTAATTTGATGAAATTTGGAATTTTTTAACTTTATGTAATGAGTTGGGATTTGGTCTTCCTGTGCCATGACGTCATTATTTTTTCATCACAAGAATTTTGACGTGGTGGCTGCAAAGATTAAAATGTTCATCAAAACAAAGCACAAAAAATAGATCTCGTAGTTGTCTGATCTTCGAAAATGTAGCCTGAAGCGTGAGATAATTCTTTTTTCTTCCTATGAAAAGTAATTCATTGGCAATTTTATGGAGTATACGCCTCGAACAACGGGAACAAGATGGACTCGTTCGAAAATCGAGCTTCCACGTCTTCCACCACGGCTCACTGAGTTTGACGGTAAGAGCTAGCTAATATTACTTTGTCATGCTGAATAACAATAACAGAAGGGTCTGCATACACTGAGCTAAGATCATCTGATAAAATAAAATATATTGAGATTTAAATCGCACATGAAAAACAGTTATTTTGTGGCACACTTTGTGTTGTTTCAACGACAGATTTTTGTTTTGTCTGTCTGAAATGTTTACATGAGGAGTAATAAATTATTTTTTATAATCTTGATATATTAATCCTTTATAGTGTGCTTATGACGTTTTTTGATGTTTTAATAAGTTCTGTTTTTCAAACTCGAGGAAAAATTATTTTTTGTTATATCAAACTTCACAATAATTGTATGATTATGATTTGTATATTAAATGTATATACAAGTTATGATCTTCCAACGTCAATTTTAGAAAGTCAAAAAAAAAAAAAATAATAAAATAAAATAAAAAGTCGATTATAATCTATTATTAGTTACCAATTGAAATGTGAGAGATTACATGGAAATTAAGGTTAACATATTAGCTTCACGATTTGGCTAAAATTTTCCGCTTGGTTGTTGGGGGCTGAGCTAAAATTCTTTCTAGGACTGATAATCTTTCAGTAATTAAAACCAAAAGAGAGAAATAAAAGTAGACTCTTGGTGTTGTAGACTGTAAAGCGGCTATGTTCCACATACTTTGAAGTAAATCATTTTCTGGTAATTCTTTACATACATTTATGTTACCAATATTTTTACAGATAGAGACACTACTTCTACATTAAACAGAAATGATAATATCACCAACAGTGCGTTGGCCTTTGAAGGAAGGGTTCCTAACCATTTGTTACTGGTTTCTCTGCTGGAAGTGCTCTGCTCATTATATGAATCCAATACAGAGAAAAGCAGTAAGATATTCAGTGGTAAGTCCTGTCCATTCACTCTATCTTCTAAAATGATACAATATTGTTAACAACACTGACCATTCTGTGTTGGTTTATTTCAGTTGTATGTGAACAGCTTTCCAAAATGAAGGTGAGAATAAATTAGTCATTGGTTTTTACTTGTTTAGTATGCCATTACAGAACCTACACTCTCTACTGTATAAAAAGAGATACAAACTAGTAAAGTTAAGAAAAATACGAATTATTGAAACCATTCCTCATTTCTTTAAATCATTTATAATTTGAGACCATATTTCAAGATAACATGCTAAAAGGAATAAATGATGAAAAATTGGTTAAAATCAGATAAATACAGATAAATTTATTGCGACTTGAATATTACAAGAAATGTATGTGGTGGAGGGACACTGTCCTTTCAAAAGCTTTTTCCTTCATAAATTCAATATAACTAAAAAACATCTAGCAAATTAACTACAATCTCATAGTAATAATGTTTATCTTTGTGTTTTCGTTATGTGAAGATGTTTTTTAATGAATTATGCTTAGTTTTTGAAGACTACAGTAGAACCCAGTCCCTTTTTCAATATGAAACTGGCATATTGTATTTGTCTGTATTTCTCATCTGTGCTTTGTATATAGCCAACTGGTTTGTCTCCTGAATATTCTAATTCAAATTTTTTTTATTTAATTTGCTAGATTTAATTATATCTTTTTTCCTTTTTGATTTCCAGGTCATGCCTGCATTTTCATTTCTGGAAGAGTTCAGTGTCATTAGATCTAAGTACAAAATGGCCTTCAATGACTTGATGCAGGCAGCTGCTAAATCTGTCAATGGGCAGGTATTTAGCTACTGATTTTTATGATTGCATAGTCTCTAAATTTATATCATCATGTTGCATGATTAATTCAAGATCATATAATATATTTCCTTTGCTTTGTTTTTTTTTTTTTTTTTTTTTTTTTGCTTCTTTGGTTTGATTGATAGCTCTAGCCAATAACTGTGATTTATTTATTTTTCAGGGAACACTATCCTGGCCTCCCAATCTAAGAAGGAATAGTTTCCAGTACCCCTCGTGGTCTCTTGGCCAGGAGTGGCATAATAGACAGTCAAGATATGTTGAAGAATTTGAAGAGAATGGTCGTCTTGGGAAAGGAGGCTTTGGTAGTGTTGTCAAGGTACAGAATTCCTTTCAGTTGAAGTAGTTAATCCTGATGACACTTTTATTGCAATATCATGAACACCAGGACTCATAGATGTCACATAATAATTTTTTTAATGGTTCAATTTATTCTGATTGGCAAGAGAGAGAGAGAGACATGGTGGCCTAGTGGTTAAGGCATTGGACTGGGTTTGATTCCCAGACCAGGCAATCACGTTGTGTCCTTAGGCAAGATACTTTAATTTCTCAGTGCCTTGTCTTCTCGGATAAGGACGTAAAGCCGGAGGTCCCGTCTACCTTCACTCTGACTATGTTATAAGGTGGACGTAAAAGAACCGCTGAGGACGTAAACAAATCTCTGGCAGTGACCACCATCAGCAACCAGCATTGAGCCTCACAGTTATTGGAGCCTAGCTCTGTTGTGTGGTCTCACACATACATGTAAAAGTCTTATAAATAAATAAATAAATAAATGAATAAATAAATAAAGTACATATTTAAATGGTGAATTGTTTTTTTGATATAGTTACACTCAATCAGACACCCAACCCAATCGTAAACCTGCAGTGTTTGGACAGTATTTTATGGTGGTGTATGGTATAACATACCATGATATATATTCAACAGGTGAAAAACAAGCTGGATGGCCGAGATTATGCCATAAAGAAAGTTGCTCTTAAAGAAGCTGATCCTGACTTATGCTTGAAGGTTAGATCACACCAACACTTCTTATTTAAGTACCATTAATAATAAGAATTATTTCAAACAGTGCTCATACAGCACCATCAGATCAATACCTAATGTATCAGACACTAAACAAACATCAAATCTACACAATCAACCAAATTGACATCAAGCATGTAAACATTCCAAAAAATTATTGATAATGTACAAGCTGCATTTTATTTTGTTGTTACAGTGAGGACACTCGAACCATGAGCACTTGTCTTTATTTTTTTTCCTGAGCTTTATACTGCTTTAAATACTCTAAAAAAGTAGACTTAAACTCAAATACACCGAGTTATCAAAAAGAAAATGTTTTCAGATCGATTCACTCAAAGGAAGCATGCTAAAAAAAGTATCAAAAAAGCACAAAGTGTTCACGGTTCGAGTGTCCTCACTGTAATTATTGTTAGTAATATGTATCTTGTTATCACAATAATTATTAATGGTAATTGCAGATATTGAGAGAAGTGAAAGTGCTGGCAAGGTTAAACCATGTGAATGTGGTTGGTTATCATGCTGCATGGCTGGAGTATGTCACAACACACAATGCAAAGGCTGCTCTACCTAGTAAGTCAGAACAACATCTCTTAATCTAAGGCTCTTTGAATTTGTATTGATGAATTTTTTTTAATGCTTTTCGCATTTTCTCATAATGATTGTAATAATGCAAACATGTTTTATAACCCAAGCCTATATGATTGATGAAATGTATTTGTTTGCCAGGGGTGACTACCCATCCTGTCAGTCTACGAGAACTTGATGATGTCTCTTATAGAAATGGAATATTTAGGTAAGCAACATGATAATGAATCAACAATGACAATGTCAACAGTGTATGGCGCGAATATTGTATGAGTATTGTATGAATAGTTATAGAAAATAAAAAGATAATTTTTATGGTAAATTTTGGGTTCTGAACTCCCTTCATCAAGTCTTTGTTATCTTATGTAAAGCATGAGATACGAATAACATGCAGTTGCCTGAAAATTATTTGCAATTGATTTGATTAATTGTTTGTATATGTGTACATCATGCACCTAATTGTTTGTAACACTATGTTGTTTTACTGTTATTCCGACCTACCCTGAGGATGGATGCGTTTTCCTGAAAGCTTGGTAATTAAAAGTCTACTTTAATGGTTGAAGAAAGAATCTTTTTGCTTGTTAGAGCATATGGTGTAAAGTTTATTTACATAGACAATTTGTTTTGTGAAACAATGTACAATACAAAAAGTCATAAAAGTTCTTGTACATGTACTGTCTAAAATGGGCTTTAGATATGTTTTGTGATATTTGTTTTTGTTATTTTCAAAGGTATGACACATCAACTAGTCACAGCAACAGTGTTGTATTTGAGAGTTCCTCTAAAGATCCTTCTAGTGGTGGTGTTGTGTTTGCCATTGGTGAAAATGATCATGATGTTATTCCTGCTGTTGGAAAGAAACTACAAACAGGTAAAAAGGAGGAGCATTGACAGAGAGAAGGACAAGTGTACATGTACAGTCAAAAGATATAATTTATACACATGAGCCTCTGGAACAAGAAAACTGGGAAGCCATTTCCAGCTCTTCACATGAAGTAGCTCTACTAATAAATTTTCCAACATAAAAAATTATATGAATCCATAAAATTTGCATTATGATAACATTGTATTAATTTTTATGTTTGCTTAAAGTCTGTTTTCTTGGCAGCATAAAATCAGAATATGTGATGATCATTTTAAATTATTAATAAATAATTATGTTTTTTATCTGTTTTCCCTGTTTGTTACCAGAGAGAAGCAAGGGTGGCAAAATGCCATCAATAGTCAACCGTAAAACAGGCAACACACTATCAAGAGCTGCTCCATATCCCAATGCATCTGAAGGAATGAAAAGATCAGTTTCTAGTAGTAGCCTTGGTTCTATGATCAACACTGAAAAAAGTGATTCATCTATACCTCCACCTATGAATAACTATAAGCAGGTACAATGTTTGCTATCATATTTATTTAGTATATTTATTTCAAGATAGTAATAGATAGACAGCTATGTTTATTCATACCTCTCGCAGCCATGCGTAGGCTGAATTACAGGTTAGGTCAACATGATAACATATTCTAATAATGTATGATAACCTAGGGCTGGGTTTTTCAATGCCCAATTAGCACCAATCCTGGGCTAACTCTTAAGAAAACCTATAGAGTTAACACTGGATTAGAACTAATTGAGCTTTGAGCAACTGGTCCCTAGGGACTGTTGTATGAAGCTTAAATAAAGTTATATTCTCAATTGAAGTTATCCACCAGATGAAATATGTATAGAATTTACTGCGTTGGATTTAAACATTGTATAACACTATATCCAGAATAATTCTTATTATGTTTTTGTCATCATCACCATGAGTTTTTAGCTTTGCTTAGGCTTGTTAAATATACAAGTGATATTTTACATCTTCTAAAGATGTAAATACTATTATTCCTAATGATATTTTTGTCACCTTGAGACACTTGTTCTTGTGTTTTCAGACATTAGGCATGATGCTGTTTATACAAATGCAACTGTGTACTACAACACTAAGAGATTGGTTGATAAATAGAAATGAAAAAGTCGCACAAACAGGTACTGGGCTGGGCTGGGGTGTGCTGTACTATGTACTGTGATGTGCTGTGCTGTAGTGTGCTGTGCTGTGCTGTAGTTTGCTATGGTGTGCTGTGCTGTGCTGTAGTGTACTGTGCTGTAGTTTGCTATGCTGTGCTGTGCAGTAGTGTGCTGTGCTGTAGTGTGCTATGATATGCTGTATTGTGCTGTGCTGTGGTATAGTATGGTGTAGTGATATTGTATAGTGTGGTGTGTTGTTTAGTGTTGTGTGGTATGGCATAGTGTGGTGTGGTAAATGTGTTTAGAGACTAGTGATAAAATAGTATATATGTTTCCTCTTTTTCAGGTGAAGAGGTGAACACAGTTGCTGGTATGACTATTTTTCGTCAAACACTGGAAGGAGTAAAATACATTCATTCACAATCTTTGATGCACAGAGACTTAAAGGTATATTATTAGTAAAACAACACTTATGAATTATACAACTAGCCATTCCTGAATAGAATTTTGTATGGATAAGGAAAGTAATTGGGTATAGTAGTCTTGAGGCTTTTGTGTTCCATTTGATAACATCTTTTTTGGTTTGAAGCATGATGAGTGTATAAAATTGATGTAGCCGAAATGTCAATTTTGTAAACTCATGATTGTGCTTCAAACCAAAAAATACATCTATGTTAAAGTAATTGGATATAAAATAATAGAGTTTTGGGCTCAGAAGAAGAAATGCTAAAATAATCATTGATCATTTTGCACGCTTATTCCTAGCTAACCACCCTATAATATAATTAACATTAACTAATAAACATCTACTAATGGTATGCTGAATAATGATATTTTCCATGTTTCTGTAATTAAAATGTTATGTTATCTCTTTTTTTAGCCTCGTAACATATTTCTACAAAATTTAACCAAGCGAAAAGGTGACCTGTCCCCTCCCCTGCAAGTCAAGATTGGTGACTTTGGTTTAGCAAGAAAGGATGCAGTGGCATATCCTGATAATACAAGTCCATTGGCGACCTTGATTGAACCACTGACACCACTCAACCCTAACTTTGGTAAGCTAACTCTCTTTTAAAATCTGTTTTATGCAGCTGTAGCCTCAATAGTATGCAAAGTATTCATAAATTCAATTGTCCTTTTTAACAGTAACGGACTCCACATTTCCCTGCTAGCAGAAAAATCACAAATGTGAGAGACTCAGCTAGCAGGGAAACTCCACATTTCCACAGGGTGCTACTGAATAAAACAGTGTATTACAAGCCTTTGAGGCTAAGGCTGACTGCTGTGTAAAAGAAAATTCAAACCTGGACTACTCTCAAGATGTTTTTCTTAAATATGATATGTGTTTGTTATATTTGTTGTCAGCTTCTCCAATAATTAATGATGGCCACACTGCTGGTGTTGGTACGTGTACCTATGCATCACCTGAACAACTACGGAACAGTGACTATGATAGCAGGGTGAGTATGGACTGACTGGTTGATTGACTGACAGACTGACTGACTGGTTGATTGACTGACTGACTGACTTAATGACTGGTTGATTGATTGATTGACTGACTGATTGATTCATTGATTGGTTGATTGATTGGTTGATTGATTGACTGAATGATGGATTGACTAATTGATTGATTGATTGATTGATTGATTGATTGATTCATCTATTTATTCAATCAATCAATCAATCAATCAATAACTTTTATTTAGTACCACAATTTAAATATATGTAAATAAATAAAAATAGTAATTCACAACAACAACAACAACAACAAAAATAATAATGATAATAATATATACGATAATGATAATAATAAATAAAAGAATTATACATTAATATTAGACTTAACAGGAATATAGATACAAGCTACCTATGGTAACCTCTCGGTTAAACAAGATAGGTAGCTGTATTTTATTTTGACTGGGTTAAGTGTTTTGGTCGTATTTTGGTTGTGTTTTGGTCGTGGTGTTTCAACGGTGTAAACTATATAATAAAGTATTAAATAGGAAAACTATTATTACATGAATAGAAAAAATACAGTAATTAATTATGATAATTATAAGAAAGTATGTTATTATAATTATATATGTATATATATATTTGAGAAAAAAAGTTGAATAGTATAATAGATAATTTAATGGACGATATCAGTTATTAAGGACTGATATAGTCCATTCACTTATTAAATTGTGTATAGATTATAAATATTGATGTTAGTAAAAAATTATTAAGTGTATGATAAAAGGATATTTTTGCGAAGCTGATCTTTAAATTTTGCTTTATTGATTGATAGATTCATCTATTTATTTATTTATTTATTTATTTATTTATTTATTTATTTATTTATTTATTTATTTATTTATTTATTTATTTATTTATTTATTTATTTATTTATTTATTTATTTATTTATTTATTGACAGGCTGATATATATAGTCTTGGCATTATTCTGTTTGAGCTGTTTCATCCATTTTCTACTGAGATGGAGCGTGTAACGTGCATCAAGAATCTTCGACAAGGCAGACTACCAGACGACTTCAAACTAAAATGGCCTAAACAGGTTGGTCAGATTTTATATTTTGTTAAATATATACTAATTTTTATTGAATAGCATTACCCAAGCTCAATGCTTTGTCCAGGCAACTAATCGTAACACTGGTTTTTCAGAGTGGCTTAATATTGAACATGGTGGCCAGCAATCCGTCTGATCGTCCAAGTGCCGAGTCAATCTTGAGACTAGAGTTTGTCAAGGATAGAAGCGAGGTATGTTATTTTTAATTGGTATCACATTAGCCGATCCTAATGTCACTGTGACAACAAAATGTTATTAGTGAAATGATGACAGCTTGCATGAGCCGCGTAAAGAAAAGAAAGACAAAGAGAGAGACAGCAAGAAAAAACTTAGGGAGAAAAAAAGAAAGGGACATTGGAAGGAGGAAAGAGGGATAGGAGAAAGAAACAAACAAAAAAGAAAAGGATGGGAGGGAGGGAGGGAGAGGATAGTAATTGAAGGAGGAAAAAACCTGGGAAAGAATGAAGTAGGGAGAAAGAGAAAAGCTGAAAAAAGAGGGAAAAAACAAGGAAATACGAAACAAGAGAAGTGTATCTAAGGCAGTGTTTACACGAAGCCGGCTATTTTCGTAAACGCACATTTTTTATCCGTTTAGGCCTAACGTTTACACGAAAACGCTAGTCAGCCGACTATTTTCGAAAACGCCTCTCAGAGTGGATATTTTCGAAAACGCTGAAGTCATCACTTTCTTTCAGGCATAAGGAGAGAGAGAGTAATTCCAACATTTAGTCACCAAGATGCTTAAGACGCTCTTCAAGCTACCGAAAACGATGTGAAAAACGATAAGCGTTTGCACGAAAACGCTGTGTAAACGGGTATTTTTTTAGCCGGCTTCGGGTAAACGCTGCCTAAAATAAAGGAGGAAGCTCGTGTTGTTGTGATGTGTTGATATCATACTTTTTGCACTCTTGACTTTTTTCCCATCTGACATAATAGCTTAAATCCTTTTGTGTCCCAGGTTTGTAAACAGCTTGGTGAGACGTTAGAAATGCAGTCCAAGGAAATTGAAGAACTGAAAAGTGTCTTATTAGTGAAAGACTTGGAACTGGAAGAACAAGTTAATGAAAAGGAACACTTGCAAAGAGAGTTGGCCGAACGTGATGAATTGATCAATCGTCTACTGGCCAATAAAAGACTTTGCTCTGCTTGTGGACAAACCTTACATCAACTGGATATGGAATGAGATGGAGCTAGGTATTATCGGGCTTGGTCAAGGATTTACAATACAGTGCAGATCTAAAGGGTGGGGGGTGGGGTGCAGCGGGTGAGCACCCCTTTCTCAAAGGATATCAAGTCCTTGTTTTTTCAAATATTTTTCCAAAATAACCTCATTATTTCATGTTGACTGGGTAGTGCACCCTCTCCTGAAGGTGATGCACCCCCTCCTAGAAATAATCCGCCCCAACAATTCCTGCATGGGAGTAAAGTTTTAGGTTAATGGGCGATTTCGTTTTGTGTGTCTATGGGCTTGGTTGACGGTCAAATATTTATTTAGGTGTTTCTTATTCGTTTAGTTTTTTTTTAATCGGTACAAATATATAACTTTTACGGGTTTTTCGAAAACCCCTCTGTTTTTATAAGGTAAGGATATATCAACAATCGTTAAATTATTGAGTTGTAGAGACGGTTACGTAGGCACCGATCGATCAAAATATTTTGTGATATGACATTTAAATTTGATTAATTGCAATATTTCAAATAATTCAATAGTGTTCTCAGTGAATTTTATGGAGTTTATACTAATGACAAACGTCGATAATTGATTGTTGCCTTTGCTCCAATCGGACGACGTTTGTTTTGTAATTTCATAGTTAATGTGGGGGAATACTTCGCGTGTTTTAACTTGTTTTACAAGATTAAAAGGCTTCACTAGAAGGCAGGAAGGAAACGCCTGGGTCCTTTTGCTCAAAGCCTGGAGCGCTACCCACCAGATAAATCCCTACAAATTCTATACAGTTTGAAACTGCCATCAAGGGGATAGTTATGTGCAGGTTTCATGCAATGTCACAAATAAAAGGTGGTCAAAGTCACATGGGCTTTCTGTGGTTGCAAATAGAAGGGAAAGGAGGGAACCTAATATGGGAGATAAGAGTTATAAGCGTTATAAGCTCGTGCGTATTGGCATTTGTATATAGTTTTTGTACAAAATCAATGCAATTTTTGGACAGTTTTCGTATGTGATAAGTTATTATACATGATGTGACTTGGTTTATTGCTCAGAATCAAGCAAGTCTTTAATTTTACTTCTATTTATTAGCGCAATCAAACGATTGTTCACAAAATTTTATTTTCTCTTTTCAAATTTAAAGTTTACCTCGTTAAGATCTTTAGTTGTTGTCAACGCAAATTATCAAAAAATCAGACATCCGAAGACATGAGAGAGTTTTGATTGTAGATGTGGCCACAATTTTTCCTAATTTATTGTCAGGCTGTGTTGCTCTCTCTTGGCAACATCAGACGTTATCATCCAAACACATATTCAGAGTGCTTGCAAGACTTCGCAAGTCAACACCAAACAGTACGTAGCGCTCAAACGAGACTATACAGTTTGGCAAGTTGCGCGTACTTGCGCTGTCTTGGCAACACAAAGATGCCTAGATGCATTGGCTTGCGGAAACGTGCAAACATTTACTCTGGGTGCCAGAAGCCCGGGAGAGGTTTGGAATGAGAAGGATAGCGCTCTTTCCGTCTCTCGCTCCGAACTACTCACGGGTAGCAAACGTTCTGAACAAGCTCAAAGTACTTGCAATTTCTCGAAAGTTGATCGATGCCGTGCTATTTAAAGCTACGGCGATTTTCGCGTTCTTGTTGTATCGCTCTCGAACCTCTGGTACCGAGCGTGGATATTGCTCAGTGAAAAAGGCTTCTTGTTTTGTATTCCTATTGCTTGATTTTGAGTAATTCGGTGTTTACATCATTGTCAATGTTTACTAGGTAGGTTCTTAAACTTGTTTGGTAAATTTGAATACGTTTTGTACATAAGTATCATTATTACAAAATTAATAAATAAAACTTCTTCTTAGATGCATTACTGTCGTTATTTCTCAATTTTTACTTTTCTTGCAAGCAGTGAATATCTTATGACTTTTAATTTTGATTCTTAAAGGGGAATCTGCAACGAAGGATCAGTAACAATGTTTTTTTAGCACGTTACTAGCACGTTTAAAAGAAAAATAGTTTTGCGATAAAATGTTTGTGCGTCCTTAACGTGTCAGTATCCAAGCGGAGAATCAGCTGCGAGCATATGCTTTTCTTTCAGCAACGTAAATGACAAATCTCTTTTCTACATCAGAGTCAGTTAATGTAATAGCCCAGCTAGGCTTGGTTTAAGAGATGAGAACAATAACAACTGAGCAGCTCTGAGGGGTGAAAGCCATTGCTTTTGTTAGTGCATCTCAGCTGTGACAAGCTAACGGTCAGTTTCTGGCATCTGCCATTATTTCTGCTTCGTTTTTATTGTGACCATGTGAAGCAAATGCGTACGCTTTGGTTGAACTTAATTTGCAGTCTTCTTTCCATCCGTAGTTGTAAAATGTTTTTAAAATCCGAAAACTGAAAACAGCAAGTTGAGAAGAGAAGTGCGCAATATTGCTGAAAGAGCAGCTCACACCATCAAGCTCATATCAGTTTGCTTTGTATTTACGTTAAAAGCGTACTTTTCCTACTACCAAATAATATCTCCTGTATAAACACGGCCAGAATTGACACCAGTAATATAGCAAGACTGGAAACCTTGTCCCATGTAAGAACAATACCTCCGATTGAAAATCCAACTTCGGGTATCAATCCCTGTAGGTATATTACGTATGATTTGAACTTAAACTTGGACTTACGGTCCTTGTTGTCTTTGTTATCTAAGCTCGACGTAACGTGATTATTGTTGTATAAACTAGACGTAAGAGTGGGTCCTCGCTGCATGTTGATATTAGTATGAAGTAACTGTAGGTTATTTGGAAGAGGCTTAAATTGATCAGTGTTAGGAAGCGCGCCGGGCGGCTCGCTGTCCAGGTCTGACAACGCGAGAGATTCGCGTCTTTGCGCAGCGATAGATAAACGTCTATCTTTCTTGAGGATAAGTCTTTTTCTTTGTAGAGATTTTAGTAAGTTAGTACTGGCAATTAGCATGCTTCGTGATCGGTTAACCTTTAATTTTTTCATCGCCTCGTGGTATTCGTCCATTTCTTCCCCTTCCGATTCACTTTCATCAGACTCGGGGTGCTCGCCCCAGCTTTTCACCACCGCGACGACGTATGTCTTGTATGTCTCCGTAGCCCACGCTGCCACCGTCAGCGGTGTTACGCTCCAGATCATAGGCACAAGAGCGAACCATAAGTAAATGGCAAAGCGGTTAAGGAATAGGAAATTGTAAGCGTTAATGGTGAATGAAAGAGCTGTGGTGAGAACGAGGTTCACTAACATGAACTGAAATTGAAAAACAGACCATGTAAGTAAATGACAAAATGTCTTCTCGGGTAAGGGCGTTACAGAAGGCTCGCTAATAGAACTAGGACTATTACTTTACAAACAAACACAAAAACATATACTCAAACAGAACCATGCAGTTCGAGGATTTACTGGTTAAAAACCTCAATGCAACTGACATAACTCGGCTTTTTCCCCTCACCCCGAGAAAAGTTTCAGAGTTGTGAATCTCCTTCGGCCAAAAGGCTCAGCGCGCATTAATTAACTGTGATGCCCTACTTCTAATCTGCGACCAAGCAAGGCGGAATTTACGATCTTGGCCATCCGCTATATTTTACTTACCAGACAAGCATTGGACGATCTTTTGATAAACTGTGAACGATGTTCAAAGATCTGTACCGCTTCTCTGAAGGTTAGTCGTACAGATTTCTCTTTGAATTCCCCTTCAATGCCATCTAAATACAAAACACATTATTCAGGAGTGGATATAGAATTGCTTTCAGGGAGGTGTATCATCTTGAGAAGGTGTAACCATGATGGACTAGTGACCGGTTGTCTTCCTCACTTACTTATCTTTTGATTAGAGCTAGTTGTCAACATAATACATACTAGGGACCGGGGTAATGAAGAAACAAGGTAAGTGAACAAGGTAAGTGGAAATGTGATATATCATAAACTGCAACTCCTATTTTTTTGTCTAGCTTGTGTCTATGAGCAGACGGTAACTACATCGGAGGGGTTCTATTTTGGTCACGCTGGGGCTGTGTATGTTTCCTTTTTTTGTTTCTCTATTAAATATAATAAAGGTAAAATAACATAAAAGGTTTTGTACAATTTTGAATATTCTGAAAATTTACTAAGATTTATTTCGATTCACTGATTACAGATCTGGGCGCGGTTACTCAAAGCTCGATTAGTGCTAAACCAGTGTTAACTCTAAAGACTTTCTTAAGAGTTAACCCAGGATTAGTGCTAATCGGGCTTTAATTGAACAACCCAGCCCTGTATTTTATAATAATTTACCAGTATGAGCAAAAATTACTCATATGGTAAACATATTATAATAACTGATTTCACTGCGGCAGCAAATTATTATTATTACCTCTAAATTCCTTCATTGAGACACCAGTGATGTACATAACAAAAAGAAGAAGAACCAAGAACAAAATGTACCCATACAGTATATGAAACAAGCTAATAACTCGAGCAACGTTAAGCACTATCGATAATGTCTTTGGTTGAATTTCTAATTGAACTGCACCATCGATGAAATAACATATATATTGGCCACTCATGCCGAACACTGCACCCATTGGCACTAAAAAGGGCAGTTTCTGGAACAGAACAATAAAGATTATTCATTAGTATTAATAAAAATGAAGTGAAGAGTATCTAATGGTGACAACTAAAACATATGAGCATACATACAGGAAGGCCGAGTAAATAATCACAAGGGGGGGGGGGGGAGAGACTACCAAATAAAAAACACGGAAACATTTGTCTTTCTTTATTATCCTATATGAATTATTCTGTACATTTACGCTGCTGTTTTGTCATATTTATCGACATCCCAGACAGTTTCATTGATAATTGCCTTCACACTACAGAATAAAACCATTCAATTTGTCAGATGTACTGAAGGATTTTGAAAACGCGCTTTGATATGTTTTCACTAGTTTTCACTTCTGTTCCAGGACTAGTTTTAATACTGCTATAATATATTTTCTGTCTAAGCGATGTTTTTCCATCAAGTGACCACTACTGTACAAATTCGCCTTTTTTTCTTGGCTTCTACATCCATCGTGCAAGACGATTTCCCGCCACTGAACAAAAACAATTTCTCATTAACCGAACGAAAAAGAGAGGAAATTGGCACCGTGCTGGATGTATGTACCATTGACATCAAAGCTGTACTTTTATATTACAGATACACTTAAAAACACCAACAAGTTACGCGGAAATAAACCTATTGAATTTTTTTTTCGCTTTCTTTTTCAGAGTTGAAGAAAAGAAAAAAATATGCCAGGAAACAAGCGTTTACTTTTTTTCGTTGTAAAAAAAATCATTTCGCATTTATCCGATCCAAACGTTTTGTTCCATTATTTTGTAGTAAAAGAAATCATTTTCACACCAGAATACTTCATCTTTCTTAAAGAAATGTTTATGCAAGGAAAAATATCTAAAATGATTGACATTTTATATAAAGAGAGAATTGGCAAAGAGGCGTTTTTGTTTGATAATCAATAGAGCAAGCCGCTATCGTCTCAAGTACTTCCGAACACATCTTCAAAGTACACACAGCTGTTAGTGGTTGATGGAGGTTTAATACACTACAATAGCGCACCTTTGAAGAAGCTAGCTGACTTGGATATGATAGCAAATTGGGTTTTAGCTCAATTGTTTTTGTTTGATTTTAATGATTTCGATTGATTGAAAGATAGATGATGGACGATGGATGATCGATGATAGACGATCGATGGGTGGATGGATGAATAAATGATTGGATGGATGGATAGATAAATGGATGGATGGATGGATGGATTGATTAAAATTGATTGATTGATTGATTCGGCATGATTTATTGATGAATAATTAATTGTTTGCTTGTCTGATTGATTGATTGATTGATTGATTGATTGATTGATTGATTGGTTGGTTCGTTCGTTCGTTCGTTCGTTCGTTCGTTCGTTCGTTCGTTCATTCATTCATTCATTCATCCAATCATTCATTCATTCGTTCATTCATTCATTCATTCATTCATTCGTTCATTCATTCATTCATTCATTCATTCATTCATTCATTCATTCGTTCATTCATTCATTCATTCATTTTTCAATCAGAAAATCAATCAATAAATCAATCAATCAATCAATCAATCAAGGCTACTGTTAAAACGGTTGGCTTTGAAATGCATGTTTTGAAAAGTGAAAAACTTTCCTCTTGATGTAAATACATGTGGGAAGCTGACGCGGATATACAATGACGTCATTAAAGGCAAGAGGTCGTTTTACAGTAATAATAGCCCAGGATTGTATTTGGATTTGATATTTCCTATTTACGTATTTCACGAGTATGGCTCTCCCCTGTGATCTACACACAGAGATAACAATAAATCTCAGCCCACATCTTTAGAATATAGATACCCAATACATACAAAAAATCTAAAGCAGCAATGCGCATTTGAACCTTTTGTATTTGTTTGTTTTGGTAAGTTTGTAGTACAGCAAGACGCGCGCGTCAAAGTTATTTCGGATATTTTTATTTGAATTTTATAATCAATGAGTTGGACTTATTAAAGCGGTGGTTCTTTCAAAGCGAATCCCCGCTATCTGATCTTATACAAAACGTTTTCAGTGTCCATGGTAAGGCTAGTTGCGCTGATAAAATGTTGAATATAACAATGATAATAATATAATAATAAGTATTTATTTATATGGTGCATATTCCATATGTATATGCACCAACAATAGCGGAGGGTGTTCTGTAAGTGGTTTTCCTAAAATATTGCGTATAATTAATGCATGGTGTATATTTGAGATGTCTTTTTTGTCAATACAATATGTTTGTAAATCAAAACTTTTGGATCCAAAGTACTACCCTGCCCCTCCTCCCTGGCAGTTCTCGCCTGTCAGACTTAGTTGATGTTCTTTTTTTTCGTACATGCAGTTACAGAATACATGTTATTATTCATGAAAATGAACGACTGTGTAAAAAGAAATAACTACTAGTCATGGTAATGATATAGTATGAATGTGTTGAATGTATAGTTGCATTCACAGCACGAAATACGATTTAAGTCAGATTAAATGTAAAGCTTGCTTAAAGCATTGCTTTACACTCTTAAGTGAACTTTAAGTTTCAACTACCAAATTAAAAACAAGGACAGCAGCATTAAAACAAACAAAATATACTCGAAATGTATAATGATTTCTTTTTTACGTGTCACTTAATACTGCATTTGATTTGCATTGAAGATTGATCCATTGAAGATTGATCCCCATAAACTGAACTACGTGTAAAAAAAGACAAAGAAAGTAACTTCTCATAAAAGATATCTTTTTGTTGCCATAGTAATATCACGCACACCCTGGGAGCCACCACCTGTGTTCGTTTAAAGACTTTCATGCACTCATTAATTTTACAAGTTTTATAGCCTATATGTGATTTTCGTTTCAATTATCTATGGTTCCAAATGTGGTTTGATTTCGTTCTCCTTCGATTGATATCTTTCAGGCAGTGCGGAGGGTTATATATGGCACTGGAGTACGCAAACCACTGTCAAAGCTAGAAGCTGTTCTAATGAAAAAATCAATTACGATCCTATTTCTTCTATTTCTTCTACATACTGATTTTCATACTCATATTTATAAATCATATAAACTGCAGAACCAGTCATACGTTTATTTCGGTGATTTTCTACAATTTATCCATTTCGGCACAAGTTACAATGTAATCTGCGCGCTTTGAACAAAAAAATGTTCAATAAGTAAGGGGTGCAGTTCCGATATAAGGCAAGAGAACAAGGTTATTTAGCAAAATCCGCTATAAGCTTTTTCCGATAAACAACTGTTTGGATTATATAAAAACAGCCAATGTTGTTTCAGTTGAAATAAACTGCATTGTCATGATCGCCCGATCAATGATTGTTTGACGTATTTAGTAGTGTTTCATATATTCACTTTACAATTTAGAGTCTAATTTCTTATTTCATACATAAATTCTTGTTCAATTTCATTCTATTCTATTCTAACGGACTAAACGATAAAAAACAATTATGTTATAGCTCACATTTCATATCAGGTGTAGTGGGGATTATGAGTTATTACATCGTGTATCAACAGTCTTGCAAGTGATAAAAAAAATACTTTTAGTTAAGTCGTTTTTGTATTCTTATGGTTGATTTAAATAGTGCGGTTGTAGTACACAACTATAAACGTCAAGATTTAGAAGTTACGACTATGAGTCGTCGCGCGCGACAAATCGCGTCGCGCAAATAGGGCTTTACTGTGCTTGATATCAAACGTTCTATACTTTAATTTCCTTCTACAAAGTTAAGCCCACCTTGCAAGTCAATTTAATCGTAAAATGATAAGATAAGATAACAACAATAATAAAAATAGCATGACTCGATAGATGTACTGTGAAAAAGGTGCTATTTTTAGTGAAAATGTTCAGTTCTCGATCAAATATCGAATCATTGTTATTGTTGTATTCGGCATAATCTCTATTATTTCCTTTTCTCTGACTGCTTTAATTATTCATTTTCTCACTTATCTTTGCCTTCTTTCGTTTATTCCTCTTAATCATTTATCCAGCTCATGCATTCGTTATTCATTTATTCGGCATTCAGTCATTCCTCATTCATCTTTACATGCATTTCCTTGTTTTATGTTTGTTTGTTTAGTTTAAATTCTGTCTAAATATTCCATTTGATTGATGTGTTATTTTATTTCAAGATCCACACCAATCATTCCCATTTATTTCACTCTAGATCTCAATGAAATATGCATTTCGAATGAAAAACCAAATCAATCAAAATTGGGCAAAACTAAATTGAAGTCGATATATAGACGTGAATTTCTTAAAATCCAATTCATTAGCAGAATTTATTTTTCGCATTCATTACTTGCTGAAATGAAATACAGTAACTACACTTTATGCGAAAATGAATCCTTCTGTCTTTATAAGTGTTAATTGTCATCTTAAGTCAAAAATGCTATTTAATCTACCCAAGCACTCTGATTACTTCAATTCGATTTGCGCTCCAAGACCTATATGCGCTGTAGTAGAAAGGTTCTATTTGACTTCTTATGTTTTCTTTTTATCTTTTTATTTCAATTTTAGCATAGTTCAGTTTTTCTTCTCTTTGTTTGTTCTTCCTTTCTGTCGTTGTTCCCCCATTCTTACTTTCTTCATGAGCTCGTTTATATTTTATTCATTCATCCTTTCATTCATTCATCTTCTCATTCATTCATTTATCCTCTCATTCATTCATTCGTTCATTCATTTGTCATTCGTTTGTTTGTTCGTTCGCTCATTCTTCCAGCTATCCGTTCATTCATTCATTCATTCATTCATTCATTCATTCATCAATTCATCCATCCATTTATTCATTTATCATTCATTTATTCATGTTTCTGCGCGGGGTCCCAGACTTGCAAATCGCTCGATGAGTTGTCGGCTTGCATGACATGACCCTCAGAGAAGTTTCAAATGATTCAAGATTCTTTCCAATTTTGTCCAAACAAACCATTGTTTATGTAGCTTCAAAGTGTGCCATTTTCCACTACATTTCCGTTATATTGGCCATTCTCTAATATATGGATTCTATTGAATTCTGTTTTTGAATAAACCTCAGAGACTTTTTTAATTAGGAGAAGAATTTTGCGTTTGACTGAGATTTTCCTAATATTGTTTGAATAACTGAAGTCGGCTAACGAACAAAACAGAATGTTGTAAACCGGGTTGGCCTTTTTTAACTTCATTTGTAAATAAATATCATGTAGTAGATTAATGAGCCGTTGAAAAGCAAACAGACTAAAAACGAATAATAAAAGCGAAGTAAAATGACAAATATCGATAAATAGTAACAAGAAAAAGATCAATTTTTTATGAATGAATGTCCGAAAAGCAAGTGAATTAGAAAAAAAACACACACACACACAAGAAAAAACAAGAAAATAAATAATTATCATAATAAATCAACGATTGAATTGAAGAATCAAAATTCAAGAAATACAAAGGCAAAACAATAAAGCAACATTTCATCTTAAAACAAATTACAATTTTTACGAAGCACACTACAAATGTTTCAAAAACTCGAAGTGTTTTGCATTTTTTCTTGTTGTTCTTTTTTCTCATTAGAGAAATTATATTTGCTTTTTTCACTCATATTGATGAACAACGATGTAGTTTTTTTCAAACGTTGAAACGACGCATTATTATTAAATGTTTTGATCAAGCAACTGCTTGGTTGTAGCAAATATTGTTCGGCCTGTATAATGGATATTGCACGCTTGTGAAAAAATAAAAAATCTACCTTAAATATTAGATTTCGTTTTTTTTTAATTCAATTTTTATTATTATTTTTTAAAAAATTCAATTTTAAAATAAATAAATTTTGGGAGCTTTGGTCTAGTTTAGGAAAAGTTGAGATTTTATAAGTTTGCGCGAACTCGAAATAGTGGCAAATTTAAAAAGAAATTATAGCAAAATAGTTAGTAGGAACAGCATACAATGGCTTAATGGATTGGAGGACTTAAATAAACAACATGAAAAGAAAGTTGAAAACATCAAACAATTTCTAAAGCATCAACAAACTAACACTAATTCCAAACATATAGTTCGCACATATCTGAAGAAGCGTAAATTGTTGGCGATATTCATGGGAAAAACGACAAAATAATAACAATTTCGAAAAGAAACGACCGACGTCCTAAACTTCGATAATGTTTTTGATATATTAATCTTATAACATGTTGTAATTTTCACAATTGTACTATCTTATTAAATAAAGTATAAAAAGATGTATTTCCAATGTAGAGTAGGTCAAGTGTTCAAATAAAACAAGGAAATGCATACCATTGTGGAGAATGAGTATGTATGGAAAACGGACGATTCGGACGTTAGTCTTTCGTCGGTTAGGAATAAATTACATAAAATATAATGACTATTTGAAATGAAAAAAAAGTAATGACTTCACTTTGTAATGACGTAACTTTTCGGCTGAGCCGAGGTCCAAAATGCGTCAGTTCTTTTAACAAAATCATTTGAATCCCTTTACAATTGATAATAAAACAAAATCACTTACATTTGTCACTTTGCGGGCTTTTTCCAGCGTCTCACTAAAGTTCCCATCAACGTATAGAATTTCCAGAGAATCTTCAATCCAAGGAATAGTTTCTCGAATTAATGTAAAAGTTCCTGATGCAAACGAAATGAAAAACACCCCAATAGCAGTCGCCCAAGCCCAACCGTACATATGAGCAGCTTCGTAAAAGTCCAATGAAAAATGAATAAAGATATTTGAAATCCATAAAATAAGTCCAATCATTCCCAACCATGGTCGAGTTTTACTTCTGTTGCCAATGAACGACGTAACTATGTACAAAGGTCGTAGTATTCTCACCAAGTCTTCGCGAGGTACAGAAATGTCTGTTCTTGCCGCGCGCATTTTTCGTATTTTCCGAACGCAGTTTACTACTGATGATAATGACGGTTTTGAAGCCATTCTAATAACACTGTGTTGTGTTGTTTTTCTTTGTGTAATGTGTAATTTAGCTCTCGGTTGGTTGCTGATCCTGTGGATTCAAAAAAAACAACTGTTAGTCGCGGTGTAATGAAAATGAAAAATGATTGCGCAGTCCAGTGTACATATCATTATACAACGCTCGACCAATACTTGGCGACACATTTTCGCAGGCAGAAATAGAAAAAACACTAGAATTTACATTGAAAACAATTCAAACTGAGTTCAAAATAGACATATATAATTTGGAGTTCATCCCTTAGCCAAATTCGTTTTCTTATAAAAAGAAAAAGAAAATTATTATTATACTTTTATCCACCTTATTCATATTGAATTTAATAGCAAAATGTTTTGATCATTTTACAAAATTTTTCCAACGTCAAAAGTCAACTTTCTAAAAATCCGAAAAATAAGTAAAAATCTAAATGAAAATCGCATTCAAAAAAGAAACGAAAGTGAAGGTAAACAAGTTTAGATAGATGATCAATTTCTTGTAAAAAAGAATAAAAAAGAATAAGCAAAGATAAAAGATTTACTCTTCTTTTGAATTAGCCTATTCAAAGTAGCACTTTTCTCTCAAGAATTTTATTCCGCTTCCGATCCTTGTTATATATCACAAAAAAAACCGGAGACATCTTACCGAACATATTGTGATAATCTAAAGTTTTTGTGCAATCGCAATTGTTTCTTAGACTGTCATCAATTGTACAGGTTTACAGCTCCAAGCATTCGTGTTGGGACACTATCTAGCCTTCACAACTTACTCACAGCATTCACATTTCATAAAATTGAAATTGGGGGAAAATTCCAGTTTGGCCACTGGCATTTCATGAATTGGTAATCCAGATCACTTGATTAGTACTGGATTAGAAGTTAAATTGAACCATAGCTAATATATTAACTATGATTGAACTCTTTTGTTGTGAAAATGCCTACTTAAAAACTGTATGTATTGAATCAGTCCTTTCTGAAATTGGCAATTTTGTCTATTATAATATGACCGTGTTCTTGCTGATGTACCTGATATTATACAACAATAATAATACTACAATAATACTATACTGAATCCCTTTCATTTGGAAGAATATAATTTTATAACTTTAGAGTTATTGAATCAATTTCATGAATTCAATTTGATCTATTACATAAAAGTGTATAAACTTCAGACCTTACTTGATAAAAAAAGTGTTGAAGTGCTTCATGACTGAATTGAATATTCAGTTTTTTATAACATTCAAACACCACACTTGTTTATACTTTTTAAGGTTTAAATTAAATCCTTTTCACTTTTAAATCGATGCTCATGAAAAGAGTTGTTCATTTCATGATTCAAGTTCCGTCGCCTGATTACATATTTCAATGAAATTAAATACCTTAAATTTGTGCTTTGTTACCTTAACGTTTCTATAAATGTTGATATGATTATCGCAAAGATTTACCGTTGATTCTTGTAGACTGATTTTAGACTGATATAAACGGTTGGCAGCTGAGCGTTTTATCTCCTATATGAGGTCACATCATCTTGGTACCCATAGTGCACTGCATGCATTAATATCATATATGGAATTGCTTAGGATCACATCTTGTGGAATCTTCAGTTGAGAAATGCGCGGTACAAATAGATAAAATTAACATCAGTATATATGAAAATGCGAAGAAAAGTAAAAAAAATAAATATTGATAAAGGAAAATTTGGTGCATCATAGCTTGTGAAAGTTGATTTCATATAAATAAAAATAAATAAAAGTTACAAATTGAAAATAATTATGTTGGATCTTTTCAGCTTAGAAACGAAAAATGTAAATTAAGGATTAGGGACTGCGGCAAAGATAACATTATTTTTTTATCACAAAAATAACGCGTCAAACTGGTCAAAACTCAAGTGGTATCTCCAATTATTTCATGCCTAGCTGCGGTAGTCAGAGACATGGTATGCCATCAGTGGACAGAAAAAAGTAAGTACTCCAAATATAGATCTTTGCGTGTAAGCCAAATAGCAAACTGACCAAAGAAGAAAGGAACTCATGCATAAGCGTTACAAATAAACGCAAGGAATGAACAAACAAATAAACAAGCAGGCAAAGTACAATTATATTGTAAGGGGAGATAAGAATTTCGCTAGTGAAAGATTATCTGACAGCATGAAATCTGACTAGCAGCTCTGGTGTAACTCACGCCAATTTCAAATGAGAAATCAAATCAAAGTTTTTTTAATCATTCAATAGAACTGAAAATATCTTTGATTAAAACTTTAAATCGTTCAGCCTACTGTCCATTTTCTTTGAAAATAATCAACATAATTGTCTATTTCACATATTGCTTTTCTATCTAAAGCGGTCAATATTGCATTCACACTTCTTATAACAAGGTCATATTAGTCATAGATATTACGCTAGGTATTATATACGTGACATTGCTTATTTTCTATCGTGTTAACCTCGAATATTAGCATTTTAAAACTGTTATATATCAGTCGGTGATTGTCAGCGACGAATGACAAATGAGAAAGCGTTATGTCAATTCAAGTTCTTTTCATGCAGTTTTACATTCCTTTTACATTTCTTTGATTTAGCTCAATTGGGCTTTCTCTTTTTCTCTCTTTCTCTATCTAGTATTCAAATTTAGTCAGTTTATGAAAGAAAACAATTGTGCTAGACTGAGAAATTCACTTTAAACTATTGTAGCTGCCAAATCTTTGCACAGGCAGAAGCACAAAAAAATCGTATTTTGAATCGACGCTTCTTCGGAAAATTTCCATTGCAGGCTTCCTGCTCCGGCCTTCCTACATCACATCGTATGTTTACATTTCTTAAGAGGCTCGGCACAGACATATATTTCTTAATATTAGCAATTCTAACTGAGAACAGTTTATTTTCATTTTTCTAAAAGTCAAAAATAAAAAAAAAGTTTAATTAGACTGATATCTTGGGTTTCCTACCATGGGTGTCTGGGGAAGGATATCATTTTATTTGGAATACGTAAGTATTTTGTTTGGAAAAAGGTTTTTGTTGTTTTTTAGTTTGGAGTAGCAGTATGTAGAAATGAAAGTTTTAGGTTTGAGATATGGTCAGGGTTTCGAGGACCTGCCTGTTCACTCCCACCAAAGTTGGGGTCGTAGTGCCTCCTTCATGGTATAGGTTTTCTTACCATATCTGAATTATTTGAAAGATTTAGGTCAATCATTGTAATAAATGACAAATTGACAATTAATGATGCATTCAGGATGAACATGGATGGATATTGCTACAAGATATGATGGCCGTATAACATTTATCTTTTATGATATTGAAAGTCAAAAGCTACATTGATGAAACATCATAAATGGTCGAAAATAGTTTCTTTTTTATCAAGTCAGGCATTCCAACAATTTCGGGTGTACAACAATTTCAAATTTAGAAAGTTTTTTTATGAGATGTTTGAATTCTAAGTAATCAGACTTCAGCGGAGAATAGGAAACCACAGACTACTCTCCCTAATTTTGAATTTGATTTGATTTTAGAGTCAACACATTTTCTGAATTGCGTCATAATTTAATACAACCTTCTTTAATCTATCTTGGCACCCAAGAGCTAAGATGCTATTTCATTAATCAATTTTATTTGCATTTACCATAACATAATGTAGGTTCTTAAGGCCTTTACATGTGCATTGGTTTAAAGTTTACTATGCAGTTTACCACTTGTTTGAAGCTGATCACTTTTTCGAGATATTTGCAAAAAACTGATTTTCAAAGTATCTATTTTTATCGTTTTAAAAAACTTGATCGAGTAATTTTGGCACTATTCAAAACTTCAGTCATAACTACATATTTAATGTAAAAATCAAGCCCATAGGTGCAGAGTAAGTTATCCTTTGCGCGAAATGAAAAGTAGTCGGTGCGCTTCCAAAAAACTGTTGTAAATCGCCTTAAAACCTTGTATGTTTCCCAGTCCTAATAAACGGTTTCCTCGCGTGCTATTGTGCTTGTATTTGTGTTGCTTATTATGGTTTGATATTTTGACTAGACCACTCCGCGGTGGTCTGCTGCAGGATGCGGTGGAGCAAAAATTGGACCTTTTAACTGTTAATATCATCTAAAATGTGCATACACACCATGGATACATTAGCTTTAGCTTTTAAGAAAACACACTTCAGTGATGTTTAAATATCGCGTGTGTAGAGAATGATATTTTTCATAATACTTTGTCAATGACAGTTTGTCCGGAATTTGCCCAGCATGATTATTTTAGGAATCTAGTTTTCGATTGATAAAATTTTTAGGATGAAGTCTAATTCTATTGTTGTTTTTTTTTTTCGTCGATATTTACTGAGCCCACCGTGAATCAAAAACTCTGTCCATTAAGGTGTCGGGATACCCCGAGTGACACTGTTTGCTTACTCCTGATCGCGTCCTGCATATTTGATCACAGGCAGCCCAAGCTCATTTTATGTCAATAGTTATCAAAATCAGTGTTAAACCTCAATTAAATCAAGAGTACAGAAGTACAATTGATTTTTATAAATATTGACAGATGAGTTTGGACTGCCTGTGATTTGACCGATTGTTTTGAAAAGAATTATAAATTAATCTTTAATCAAGTTATACTTACTAGCGAGAAAATTCTAAAGAAAACTGTATTTCATTTTTTGTTAAGCAAGCTCTGTTAAACTTTCAGATGATGTATAGTTTTCAAAAGTCGGTCAGATATTAGTATTCCGTATTGTATCTATGTGCCCAATGAATGCCAATCGACAAAACAGATATCTTTTCAGGTGTTTTTATACTGTATCAATATTATTATGGAGTTTCAGTGTCTTATGACAATAATAATGTTAAGTGCTTATAATGCAAGGCGCATTTTCCATGACGAGATGATGCGTCATTCGATTTTTTCATATAAATGCTAACAGGTCAGTTAAGGAAAAAAGTGAAGCATTATAAACAACAACTGGATGAACGGCTCAAGGCATGATTTTACTGGAGTGGTTCGAAATACAGGATGGTTGTCTGGCTTTGTTGTCTACTAACTTCATCCGATTTCATGTGGTAAATATGAAGAAAATGCATTAAATGCTTGAGGCACCATTTTTTATTAGATAGAAAATGTACAGGATGGTTGTCTGTGATGTACCCGGCTAACGACAGCCGTAATGTTTGATGTTTGTTCTTAGTTTGAAACTGTTATAAATCTGAGTACTTGAATGGCAACTGTTGAATTTGTGCTAGTATGCACAGCTGCGACGAGATCTGCCGCATGGGATGGCGGATTGACTCGAGTCAAAACATACTCATGATTTTGTGAAATTGTTTGGAGATGAATAAATAAACAAGGCAATATTATTCTAAGTGTAAAACAAGAAAGTTAATCCCTATATCAGTATTTTATATCAGAATAATATTGGTTCAATAAAATTAATTCTTTGGTCTGATAAACTTCTTCAAAAAGTGCTTTGTTCTAATAAATAGCGTCTTTAAAGCAAAACTTAATGTGGTTTCATTAATCTTCAATTGCTGCTCAATAAGCAGTTTTTCGCATCTATCCTAGTTCTTCAGTGTAATTATTTTACATATGGAGTTTCGCAAGGTTCTTCTCATGACCCACTGCTGTTCGTTATATTTGATGCTATCAAATCAAATAATACCGATTGTTCCACAGGGTATTATATTTGGGCCATTATCTTAAAAACACATCCTATTATATGATATCTTTATTATGAAAAATGACACAATGACATTTAAATCTTAAAAAGGTGTTAAAATTCTTACCGAAAAGGAGTTATCCTGTACATGCTTCTACGTATATGTCTTAAAATAACAACGCACACGTTAATTGATGTTAATAATCCTTCATAAATGATCGATGCTTTAAGATGATTAATTCTTGTCTCATTACTTCCAGCCATCGTTTCAAAAGTCAAAAATAGGTGATAATTTTCTGAATATTGGACCGGTTTGCTACACGTTAGCAAACTAAAATAAACTACTTTTACATTCAACTTTTGGTGTGGTTTCCAAAAAACACACTTTGTTAAAACTATTTATTTCACTTTGTTTTGAAGGGTTAATGTTGAACTGACCACTCTGACAAATATTATAGCCGATTTACACATACAGGTATTATTGAAAAGGTTGTCCAGTTGAAATACAGACATAGCGAATAACAATTAATGTCATTTGTATATCTCAAGTTTTCAGTTTTCTTGTTTTAAATACAAAGCTTCATTTATCATATAGTTACATAGTTTATAATTATGTGATGAAGTTATTTTCTTCATTTTAACTCATAAATTCTTAAAAGAATAATAATCAAAAGATATGCAAATGACTTTGCCATTCGCTAAATCAGTATTTCAACTGGACAATCATTTCAAGAATAGCTGTATGAATAACATCCGTAAAACCTTTTTAAAAAACTTTGTAAAGCTTTCAAAAGGTGGCAATACTAGTTTGTTTGTCATTGTATGTTATTAAAACGAAACACCTGACAGCAAAGAACATGAAATTAAAGCAGTGGCTCAATATCACTAAAAGCCATATTTCTGTTATCTAGCTCACGCCATGAGTCAACAAAATAAATGATATATTAACAAATAACTATATGTTATGTTGTCAAATATATGGCACAAGCACATTTTGGATTATAGAGTCGACACAAGTTTAAAACGTTTGAAGTTGCACATTTTTAATTCGTATACTGTGTTGACCCCTGTATCAATTTGAAGAGGACTACTTTCCTCTAAACTGTGTTTCAACATTTTCCTGTAACGCTGGTTTTCAGTCGTTAAATCCAAAATTATTGACAACTTCGAATAATTCGTACAAATGTAATCAATGCAATATCAGGTTTAATCAATGGTTGAGAAAAGAGCTCGTATCAGGGTATTTAATATGTGCGGCATACTGAAGGCAATTAAGTATATTTACTATTGCAATTTTAATCAGAAAATCTTAAGAAATATATACGACAAAGTTTCAATGCCAAACTTCTAACTCATGTCTGGCCAACTAGCAAGCACCTGCAGTCAGTATAATGTAAAAAAACGAGATTAGAATGATGTATTCTGAGTCAGCAAAACACTGTTAAAAAGTTTTAAAACTATGCTATTTAAAACTATGATAAAATTCGAATGTCTGAGATAGCATTTGAATAATGAAGACAGAAAATTAATTTCCATAAGCGAGTGTTCAAACTTAATTTGCCATTAATTAAAACTTGCTGTTTTCCACTGCAATTGGAGTTTGCAGCAGATTTAGACATGGGACATATTTAATTAAAGCTTATTCTTACTTTATGTAATAAAAGTCAAATCTCCACCCCCTTCGCTCCCTTTTTGGCGAAGGTAATGAATCTTTAACACCGTAAAAATGTCATTGTTATTAAAGCCTTGTCCTTACAGTGAAATAGACGAAAGCATAAATGTGAAATGATAAGCGACAACACAAGCGCAAAGATCAAATCTTTACACTGTGCTTGTATTTCACTTGAAGGATAGCACACGAGTGCTTGTGTTTATTTCACTAGTAGGGACTTATAGGACACAAGTAGATCTGCTAGCAGGGAGAAGTATTTTCAATTTAATTTAGTCCCAAAGGAGACAAAAAAAACCGGTAAAAGTCACCTTCATATAAACAGGGACGTCTAAGTACTTTCCAATTTCCTACTCTTAGTGATCATTGCTCCTTTTTGTGGGTACTTACTTCAAGTCGAAACAAGAATGTGAAAACAATGGCAAGACAATGGAAATCAAACGTTTGTGGAACTGAGTCGAATAGTTTTAAGAACAAGCAAAATACTTATAAACTGAATTCGCAACTCTTTCTAAATTGAATATATCAAAGGTTTTAATCAACAACCCCTCAGTTAATATTAAAAGGAAAATCCTTTACGAAGCTTATGCAGCTTACCTGCGTCAAACTTCATCATGGACTGGTCTTGTTTTCTCTGAACACTCTTATACCTCAGCGCTATAGATCCAATCAATTGTCCTACTCATATATTTAGGGAATAATTACGTTGTTCTGGTAACTACTGTTAATGAATTAAGACTTAACAGATGATGTTGAGCGGGTAATATCGTATCTTCTGGCGCAGAATGTGCTTGTAGAAGATCAGTAAGGAACACGAAAAACCAACAATGTCTCGTTTAACCACATTCACACGCGTCTGCACACTAACTAGGACATGAACTCAGTATTACTACACACTGTAAAAGTAGATCAAGAACTAGTTGTCAGTCACGTCACAAGTGTTGCCAGGGCATAAAAAAACTTATTTGAGCACATGCATATCATCAAATCCGCCTTAACGTTCTATTTCACTAAGAGGTTTAAATAGCGGGGTTCAGCACTATTAAGTCCTTGGGGTATCGTGAAGATGTTTTAATGCGTGAATTAAACCGTATATATTGACAATTGTGCCATGCTGACTGATATGGTTGGTTGGTAAGTTCCCGCAAGTTGAGGCATTAACTAGTGGGCCGAGCACAAGGTTTTGCCCACACAACTAGCGTCTAGGTGGTTGAAATAATAAGACGTCAATAAAGCGAGGGTTTTGACCTGGAAGCAAGGAGTACAAAAATTGTTGTTTTGGTCTTTTAGGCTCAAAGGTGTTAAAGTAGGAGGGCCAATAATATTACCTCGAGGCTCATTGACAAAATTAATGTTTGACGCAGTCTCGAATTCCTAAAAAAAATCCTGGTCACGAATTTCCTCTTGGCTTTGGCTTTCTGGACGTGGTTTTCATAACCAATAAGCGTCTGGATTTGCAATTTCGAGCAAACCGAACGATTTTCAAAAAGTATATATATCCTTTTTTTCGGTCAGTGGTTGGTATTTT
The DNA here is from genome assembly GCA_918843875.1 of Diadumene lineata. Lineage (NCBI taxonomy): Eukaryota > Metazoa > Cnidaria > Anthozoa > Actiniaria > Diadumenidae > Diadumene > Diadumene lineata. The sequence continues at coordinate 10,658,813 of OU974072.1, forward strand.
TTGATATTCGGTGCAATAATCGACGAAACTCTGAAGTCACGAATCCCCATTTTTAATTCGGGTTTTTTGATTTTCAAACAAAAATCTTTAAGAATGAATTTCTATTTTTATCGACGAGAAGTTAAGAATCTTCATTTATTGTATTCGAGAGAAATGAGTTTATAGCGCAACTCGACTCACAATTTCAAACCAAAGCACAATGAAAAAAATGAAAGAAATACTAAAATACCTGTGATGAACTGTCAACGAACCATCACAAATACGCAAAATGCACCTACTTATGAAACCCGGAAAGATACCATCAAATAATTTATCGTGATAAAATAATAATTGCAGGTTGGAGAGCTCTAAAACTTAAATTGAACAAATTACAGTCAGTCCCTTTTATTACCCGTTACCAAACCAAACTTTCGGAGATCTTTGGTGAATCTTTTAGAATTTGAGCCAGATTACTATTTTAATTAATCAATTATAAAGCAAATCCCAGACAAAACGGAAGTGCAATTAATAATCGTTAGCGACATTAGCCTGAACAGAACTGAACATTAATTTTCTGTTTAATCTAAGTGTTAGGTGAAATTAAAAAGATGAATAATTACGATGTCTCGATCATTATTTTGCTGATAACGTACAAGTTCAAAACAGTTAACAGATACAACTAAATGGACGAAGAAATAAAATGGAAATAACAAAACCAAAAACAAACATGCTAATCACCTCCATTAAAAGTATCATCATCATCGCAATCATCTTTATCACGATAGTCGTTATCATTATCACGATCATTATCACAATCACTTTAATCGTTATTTTTTTCAAATCATCATCATAAAATCAATTAAATTCTTAGATTTCGTGAAACTGCTTTTACAATATTTGACACTAGTAAAAGATATAAAAATGCATGAAAAAACGGGGAATAGAATTGACGATTTTTTTACTCAAAAATCAGCTGGATATCAATTTCACATTAAAGAAATTGGCAAGAGCTTCCAGAAGAAGCCGAAGATGAATAATTCTATTATTCACATGTATCTATTGCATAATTAATGATCGTCACTCTCCTTTTAATAACCAATCAAAAGTAAAATATTACAATTCTTTCTCATTACAAAGCCTCGAAAAAAAAGCCACTTAGATGGCGAATCGAATTATTGACAAATAACAATGACATTCAATTGTGATTATTACAACCCATTCAAAAGTGCTGTATAAAGTATTCTTTAATGTACATAGCATTTTTAAAAACACAGTAATTCCCTATCCAACAACAAGCGTTTCACCATCAAAATTATGCTCAGGAACTTCGAGATTAAGAGGGGCTGGCCCTTTTCTTATTCTGCCACTAGCATCATAATGAGAACCATGACATGGGCAGTAATAACCACCATATTCTCCTGCATTAGCTATTGGTACACATCCCAAGTGGGTGCACACTCCAATCAGAACCAGCCATTTGTCATCTTTTACTCTTGCCATATCTTCTTCTGGATCTCTCAGGGAACTAACGTCAACTGATCGCACATCATCTATCTCTTCTGCAGTACGATGTCTTACAAACAGTGGTTTGCCTCTCCATTTAAATACCATGTTCTTTCCTGAAATCACACATGAATATTAACAACGCAATAAATTGCTGTAAAAGCAAATACATTGAGGAAGAAAATAAGTACCGTAGTATCAATGAATACAGGGTGGTGAAACATGTTAAATTTTTGTTTCCATGTGAACTGAAATTACTGCTGAAAACTTTGATCTCTGGTCCTACAGAACTAACAATTTGATCCTGGTTTTTATTCAACTTGCTGTGATCCTAGTTGTTTTCCATGATTATTCTACTACAGATCCTTATCCAAAGGAGTATGGTTCCACTCACATAACCTGTAATTCCAGATAGTCAAAAGCATGCCACAACCCTGACTAACAAGTAAGTAACCACTTAACAAGGGATAACAAGAGTTTGAAAATATGAAGCTAAACAGGACCAAGAGCAGTATTGTCAAGAGGCATAGCAGCTTGTGTACTGACCTTTATAATTATTATTATGGAGATGGGGACTACTATCATCTTGTCAGATATAAGGTCTGTGCCATAATTTTAATATCAATTTCAAAGGCTTTTCAAGCACTTTTCGAGCACAAAATTATGATTTTCAAGAAGTATCATTTTCCCATAACTTCCATTGTCAACGACCTAACAACATTTTTTTTCTTGTTTTACAGTAGTTTAAGGTAATTCCGTAGAAATAAAACTACACATGGAAATGCCTACAAACTTTCCACCATAATACTTTTTGAGTTGCTTATTTCAAAAATGAAATTAAAAAATGGGGTGCCCAAACTCGTTTTCTCACAAGAATTTTTTGAAAAGTACCATGTTTTGTATTTTGGGAGTAAAATTCGAAAATTCAAAAATAATGAATTACTGGTCGATAAATATTTCTAGACATACACAATTCTTTTGATTTTGCTATTTTCCCATAAAGATATAAGTGGATATAAAAATCATGTGGTTATTTGATCTGAGAAACCTTTTTTCTAACCAAAAATGCTAAATTTATAGCATAGAGTATAGTGTTTGAGGGAGGTTGAAGTGCCTATTCAAGACACATTTCTTGAAATATCTAAAAAACTCGACATGGAAGTTTATTGACAATTAGATATGTGAGAGAAAACATACATGTAGTTCTTCAAAAAATAAGAAAATAACAAAGATAGGTGCCTGAGTTCGTTTTCGTGCTATCGATGTCTAAAGACCTCAAATGTGTGAAAATCTATACATTACTGCGAGAGAACTGGGTTGAGTTACAGAAATGTCATGTTTTCTCGCTTGAAAATGTCTGGGGTTTTCCTTTAAAGCACTTTTCAAACATTATCTGACTAGAATCTATGATAAAATTAATAATATCAAAAATTTTGAAACATGCGCAGAACTGTGTGTAGTTCTTTTTAGTGCTATTTTGATTTTCAAGGGATTTTTCAAGTGGACTCATAAATGTTTTTCAATTACAGAGCTCTTCAAGTAATATCACGAACACTGGAGATAACATCATTTCACAAAAAAAACATACATACAGAGGTTGTTTGTGTATTTGATTCATTTTATTCTAACTTGAGGTGATATTGTGTTAGAATTCCTTTGGGCAGTTTTGCAATATCAAGGAAGAAAGGCCACATTGGAAAATAGACCTACTTGTGTTCACGTGCATATACCCAATAAAGTCAAGTCAAATCAAACCAAATCAAATAATTGATTTATTTAAATCACCCACTGATGGGGATTCTGAGTGCTATCTTTGTCTAGGAAATAATTTTTGGCCCATCAACTAACAATGAAAATAATATTTTTAGCAAAAGGCTACCAAATGACATACCCAAAACTAAGATACCTAAATATAACCAGACATATAAAAACAGCAATACTACTCGTCCAACGACAATTGTTAACTCCACTGCTTGTAAATATTAATAGTGTGTAGGTTGGAGAGTGGTGCCTCCAGGGATGTTGTGAAGATCCTTGATATTACTCAAACACTCAAGACACCACAGGGATACTTTACTAACAAACAAATTGATATGATGACATGCCAACCAAAACCACAATATAGAAACTATTGAAATAATGTCAAATCACTGTGTGGCTGGCACATGTAAACTAAGGCTTGTGTCAACTGAAGTACTGCCATAAGCTGCAAGACTTCAAGTGGTGATACTAGGACATAATAGAGGGCTTTGTGCAGTATGCGACAGGAGTACTAGCAAATTTAATCTTTTCCTTCTTATAAAAAAAATTAAAAGTATTTTGTGTAATTACTACAAAGTAGAAGGCAATTCATTTCTCTGACACTTGTACATGAAGCTAAAACTAAACATTTAAAACTAACGCTGTCACAGCAATGTTGAGTGAAGTACACATTTACACACACAATAGATAATGTAAATTTATATACCTTCAGGGATATTAGTAAGATCCACTTCTATTTTAGCCAAAGCCAAGACATCAGCTGAAGCACTCATTGTCGATAGAAAGTCTACCAACATATTTTTACCAACATGTACTCCAGTAACGCCCATTCCAGCCACTACCATATATGTAAATGCTCGTCGACTAATGTCACTTTGGCTCGCTAGGCCAGTATCCTTTGAACTTGGGCGCCGATAGTCTCCAAAGTCTGGTACACTTATGTCTGTATGACTGAATCGTACTTGAGTTTTGCCTGGTGAAAATGATATATTCATTTTACTTTTAGCTATTACTGTTATGTAGGGTACAGTCAAATATCATTGATTTCTTTGAGCGACTATCTTATTAAATAATAATAATAATATTTAATAATCTTTTAATCAAAAATTTTGTTAGTTTGTACTGTTAGTCACTATGCTTGTGCATTGGAGAGATTTTCATAAACAGATGAAACAAAGTGTATTACAGTTGAGTCTCTCATAAGCGACGAAAAAGTTAACACAGAAGGCCCACACAATGAGAATTCTAACACATGAAGAATAATCATTAATGTAGGTATAATTTCTAACTCAATGATTGAACTGTTTTAAGACATTTTAATGAAAATTTTGAATGAGCTAGATGTTAGTGGTCTTCAGGCTTTCGTGTTCCATATATGTAAATTATTATTATATAACATAGACAACATTTAATTAACACATAGCTTGCTAGTCATGATATGAATTTTATAACATGACGTTTTATTTCGTATTCATACATCCCAAACACAAAAACTATTGAAAAATATTAAGAAACGTTTTATAGTATTATTTCAAGCTCTCTTACCCAACAGTTTATTAGTAGCAACAACATTTCCACTGGCAGGAGCAAGAGCACCCAACGACTGGTTCGTCTTTGCTGCCGGTGGAGGTGTTAGTTTTTCAGCTTCAGGAACGACAACAGCAATAGAACCTCTCAGTGCTTGTGAAATATGTGTGGTTGTGGCCGAGACATATCTTGAAAATCCAACACAGTTAATTCTAGCCGAAAACATAGCTCTAAAATATGCTAAATGTTTTCAACTACGCACAATTCGTAAAATGCCGGACAAAATGGCCGACACCGGGTACGTTACGTCATATTTTACCCGTCATGCCGTGCGATATAATCATAGACTCTTCCTCAGTCTCTCGCTCCGTCGCTACGAAAAAAGAAATTTTTTCCAATTGTTATTTTATTTTTTATTACAATTCCAGGAGTTAGTTTTGGCGACATATCACATCCTCTTAACTTTATTTGATATTTTTCATTTTTTTACTGTAAACTTTAATTTATTTGGGTTCCCTGTGTGACGCTAAAATAATATCGCGGGCTCATAATCAGTTTTTCAGCGCGCCATTTTCAATACTTGACAACAAAATGTTTATGAAAATGTCGGTCGTTTTTCAGCTTTTTTCTCCACATAACTCAACTCTACAGGTCAAAAGTTTGTCGTAGAACTGCTGCATTTTTCAGGATGCTTATTATGTAGCTATCCAATGAAGAAAATGGAGGTAACGATGGCACAACAACAACAAAGAGGAGATGACAGCGCGCTATTTCTGCAGCCATTCATCTCAAAATTAGGTAAGAGATTGTTGACCATCATTGATTGCCGATTTAACTATGCATTATAGATTTGTTATCTAGTGGTCATAGCTGCTATGACTTTGAGGTTACTCGTGAAATCAGCTGTTTCGATCGCATGTGAATTGTAAACAAGTTTCCAGGTTTGCATATTAAGAAAGTGACCGGAGCTCGAGTACCTGGAGTAATGATCGCGATTTTTAATCGAATTTAAATCGTTGGTTCCAGCAACTGTTTGCTCAGGAAATTGTATTATTCGTCAAATAGACATTATTGCTTGATTGGTGAATTGATTGAATGATTGATGAAATGATTAATGGATTGTTCATTGATTGGTTGTTGATTTCATGGATTGATTGATTATTAATGACTAATGGATTTTATAGGCCATGACCTGCAAGAAATACGAGTCAGGGCTCTGAAAGCTATCTTGTTTAAACTGGAGCATAAGTTGATTTGTGCAGCTGATTTGGTTCAGGAACGTGAACTGTTGATAAGATTGCTAGAATGGTTTAATGATCCACGATCGCCTATGAAGAAAGAGGTGCTTGGTTTGTTAGAAAGTTTAGCCAAGGTACATGTATCTATGAGCATTTTTAGATATAACTTACATTTTTAAAAGGCAATGCTTTCATTGAGGGTCCCAATATATTTGACAGGAACAGGGGCAGCGGAACCGGGGGGCACGGGCCCCTACAAAAAAACTTTTTTGTGGGGCTTGGCCCCCCTTAAAATATTGGTTAAAAGATTTTAATGCATGAGTTTACACAGTAAAAAAATGTTTTTTTTTCCTTTTGGGGTGGGGATTGGGGTGGGGAGTGGTGGTGGATTATAGTGCCCCCCATGGCTGTTACTGTTCTGCCACTCCTGAGGAAGTGAAATTGCCCATATTTTGGGTGGGCAGGATTTGGGATCTCATACAAAAACGGAAACAGGAAGTGGGATTATCTTTTTCATTCTTTTGTGTAATCAACTCATATGTTCATATTATTCATTCTGTCAATTAGAGTGTTCTTTTGTGTCTAATATTTCCTTACAATCCATTTACTTATCATCTTGTATTTCTAGCACATCTCCGCAGCAGAGATACTTATCAACATTGGTGCAATAGAGTTCCTATCAAACTTAAGGCAGGACATTGACCCTGAGCTATATCAGAGTGTGGATAATGTTACACACCAATTGCTTAGTATTCCACAATCTACTGGTAGCATGCATAATGATTGGTGCCTTTATAAGCCATGTGATAATCATCTACAAGATGACAGAACAGGTGACGTATATGGAGTGTTACACCATTTAAATCTGTAGTTGGTCTGTTACTTTGGAATCTATACTTTGAAATAGTCATTCATGGTTTGATCTCCTAAAATCAGAAAACATCTTTTTCATGCATTTTTATGTTTTTGATATTATGCACCTCTTCAAAAAAGCAATTAAATTCACTAGTCATAGTCAAATTCCATTTATTCACACTCATGATATTATATGAAACTGGGACCAGTTGTAGTTATAGCCTAGATAGCACTATATATTAGTATAAATCCTTATCCAGCAAATAAATTCTAGGTGGTGTGAAATCTGATTAAATATGTTTGATTGATTGATTGATTGGGTGATTGATTGATTGATTGTTTGATTGATTGTTTGACTGATTGATTGATTAATTGATTGATTGATTGTTTGACTGATTGATTGAGTGATTGATTAATTGATTGATAGTTTGACGGATTGATTGATTAATTGATTGATTGATTAATTGATTGATTGATTGATTGTTTGACTGATTGATTGATTAATTGATTGATTGATTGTTTGACTGATTGATTGAGTGATTGATTGATTGTTTGACTGATTGATTGATTGATTGATTAATTGATTGATTAATTGATTGATTGATTGATTGTTTGACTGATTGATTGATTAATTGATTGATTGATTGTTTGACTGATTGATTGAGTGATTGATTGATTGATTGATTGTTTGACTGATTGATTGATTGATTAATTGATTGATTAATTGATTAATTGATTGATTGATTGATTGGGTAATTGATTGATTGAGTGATTGATTGATTGAGTGATTAATTGATTGATTGATTGATTCATGAATTGATTGATTGATTGATTGATTGATTGATAAACTCTAAAGAAAACCTATGCAGAGGATAACCTTTTCCCAGGCTTTGTACACTGGTCAACATTGATCAATCATTATTATAATTTCTTTTCTCTGTAGTTTGTCATGATGGTCAACTGAAGTCTTCCTCATTCCCAGTACTATCCAATACCTGTCCACCACCCACTACAGGACTATTTAGTCAAAGTGCACCACTGCTTACACAACCATCAACTGGGTATTATGATGTTCAACAAGAGTCTCCTGTACCTAGTGATAGAATTGCTCAGCCATCTAATGAGAATGCCTCAGAATCACATGGTATATTGATGATATTGTTGATAATATTACTTAAATCTGTACTTTTACTAACCATTGAAATATGTATTTTTGAGAAAGATTGTGTCACAGACCTATGTGCCAAACCTTAGCCAATCAGAACATGTTATTCATTGAAATAAAAATGGGTTCTTGCTATTGTGGACATCAATGTTCGGTCCCATTAATGTCACTAGTAATGAGAGTTAACTATAGTTCACTTCTCACCCAGAAGAATGCATGAGTCAAAAATAGGCCACAGAAGTGAATTAAAAGCCATACCCACTCAAACACCTGTGTAACACTTTTGTATAATATTTTCAGCATTTTGTTGAGTATTTTGTTAATAATATCAATTTGTTTAATGTTTTTGTAATCACTAGAGTCCTTCAGTTCTGGTAGTTCATCATTGACATTCTTTCAGTGGGTTTCTCTATCATCCAGTGATGGACACATCATGACAGTAACAAATAGTAGACTGCATAATTGTAGTTCTACCCTTGTTGCTAAGTCATGTGAATTCTTGGCTGATGTCCTATTCAAGGATTTTCCTGCTGAGATCTTTCTACAAAGACCTAGTGTGTTCAAGGTAGTATATCAATTTTACTTGATCCAGTAACTAAATGTAACTATACATCAGACAGCCTGCCAGTTTGTTAGTGAATCAGTAAATCAATCAAGCAGACTATCAGTGAACTATTGGCTGAATTTTTTCTTTTTTGAAATTATTTTTCAACAGTAAACTTATAAATAAATGCCAAAACCAAATGTTAGATGTCTTTTTTGAGTGATTTTCTTAAAAATTCGAAAATTAGCATCAATTATCACATACACCATTTTCAATGTCAGCCCTTCAATTATAATGCTATTTATCTTCTCTTAATTAAATAGTATTTTACTTTTAGAGTTTGCTTGAGCTGCTAGAGTTCCGTACTGATGGCAGTGATGGTGTAAGTGTGCCAGTTTGTGCTGTACATTGTCTTAAAGAGCTCTGCTGTCATGTCCATGCTAGACTAATGGCCACATCAGATCCTTCATTTTTCTGCCCTAACAGAGGTATGTCCACAGTAGTTTGATTAGGATGAAAAAGGATGATCGTCTAGGTGAGAGTATAGACCAATTATTCATAGTTAACAACCTGCTATCAGTGCACCTGTCATTTTATCCTGAATCTTTTTTTTTTTTTTTGCCTTCTAAAATGAGGAATTCTATATAAAATCGTGTGAGCACTTAAAGCGATTTTTTAAACTATGAATTGGCTTGTTGTCTTGAGAAAGACTGTTTATAAAACTGGTGTGAAGTTTCACAAACAGTCTTTCTCAAGACTACTTTCCTCCAGGATGATCATCCAATGCCATCATTGGTTTCACCTGGGGCTGATTGTACATTGCCTTGATAGCGCTATCCATTGGATAAATATCTATCCAGTGGATAATTCTATAGAAATCCTATGGAGTGGATATTGACTTTATCCAGTGAATAACTTTAACTGCTTCATACAACCAGCCCCAATCCATTCACTTTTATTATTTTGGATTGTTTCCTTGTTTCATTGGATAAAATTATGTACTTGTTCAGTTTGCTAAGATATAGGATGACAAAGATATTTTTTAATTCCTTGTTTAGATTGTTGGAAGTCCCATCAGAATATACTGTCCAAAAATACATCAAGTGATGTGGAGACATCTACTGTCAATCAAGGTGATCAGCATACACAGCTACGTGGTAGTGGTGATGGTGGACTTGGAAGGTCAGTCATAAAACTGCTATTGTGATATCATTTTTACTGTGCATTAATAGTTGAATCCTACAACACCTTCCTTTTTATGGCTGTTTCATTATTATCCATTGGTCACTTTTTATAGATCAAGTGTTAGCCTGCAGTAATCGACTCCTTTTCAAGTTGGTGGGAAACATTAGATCTAGACTGAACCATATTATTAATACCTTACTATTCTAAGAAAACATTTGAATCATCTGCCTGTCAAAACAGCATTGTAACCCAAAAAAAATACTGTTTGTCTCTGGTGCAAAAACAATTCTATTACCAGTGGTAACCAGTAAAATGGTTTGAAATATTATCCAAGTAGAAAAATGTCATTCTGAAATATGCTGGGAAATGTCTACTTTAAACATATTTTTTTGTAACTTTGATCCAGTGATGGTGCATCATCTACTACATCAGAGCAGGCGACAAGCACAATAGATGATGAAGATGACATTGCTATAGAAGCACTACAATACAACCAACTATCAGTAGAGGAAATGTGTGTTGTGGTTTTAGCTCATGGACTGGAGTTCCTAAGAGGACAGTTGAGCAGCAATTTACAAGTGGTGACTATCACACAAGAGCTATTATTTCATGTTGCTGATCTTATCAAGATGGTTGCTCCTGATGATTTGTGGTGTAAAGGGTCACAAGCTAATGCAGTCATGGTATGGAAGTCATTCATTCATTTATTCATTCATTCATTCATCCATCCATCCATCCATCCACCCATCCACCTATCCATCCATTCATTCATCCATCCATCCATTTGTTTATTCATTCATTCATTCATTCATCTATTCAATCACGTCTTCATTTTAGGCCTCCACAGTTCTCTCATGCTTCAAACTTCTTGGTGAAGTGATAGTCCATCATGTTCAGTACAGTGGTTATCAAGGTCATGCAAATAAACCAGACCCTAACCTACCAACACACAGAACAGCTGTTATCAACTTCACATCTTTGTTGGTTCAGCTTCTTTATGCACTGGTCCCTATACAACAGGTAAGCTCACTGAGGTCTTTTTAAAGTCATGTATGTAGATCAATGTGTAAAATAATTGTTGCCAGTAGGACTACAAAATGTCAAGTTTGATGATTAATGGGAAATGGCAACTATTGTTTTTAAATATGGTGTTCTTTCATAATAATTATACTAACTAAAAAAAGTTTTTATCTCATATGAAAGATTAACACTAATTACATTTAGTTTTACTAAATAAAGTTGGCATCAAAACATGGGTTGCAAAGATCCAACATCTCCTGGTCCAGAGGCTTGTGTTTAAAGATGCACACTCTACTCCACTAAAGAAAAATCATTACCCTCCAGATGAAGACTTTCACTGTTCTCTTTAATTCATAGGCAAATAGCATAATTCCTACTGATGTAGTAACAGTAATATGGCTTTTGACCATGGATGGAATATTGTCCAAGACGCACCCTCTTTTACATAGTAGTTTGCTAGAGTACTTGGAGGTGCTGGATCAGAGCTCACATCAAACATACACAACTACAATGAATGTTTGCCAGTCATTTGAAAGTACTTGTAAACTACTAAAGAGCATAAATTCTCAGGTAAGATGATAGAATATCTAAACCCTGTTTTGAAAAATACTGGATATGTTGTTTATTTAGTGAACCTCAAGGATTTATACTAAGCCCAGCTTTTTTGTTGATCAACAACTTAAGATATTTTTAACTGATTGTTTGTTTGCTGAAGAATCTTCATTTATATTATATATTAACCAATCAGCATTGAAGGAGCAGTGTAAACACTGTACTGATTGGTTGATAGTGCAAAGCAAAATAATGTGAATACAACTAGGTCACACATTTGAACTTCACGCTGCCAACATTGGCTTTGTCATTATTGATACTTTTTTGTCTTATTTATTTTCTGCTATTTTTTATTATTTATTTGTTTATTTAATTTTTTTCTGCTATTTTTTAAATTTTCCAGTTAATTAAGAAAAAATGGCAAAATAAATTCATTCATTCATTTATTCATTCATTTTCAGTCATCAGTTAGTTCTACTGCTCTACTTGCCCTAGCAGATAAATCAACCATTGGTCTTGCCTACCACATGTCAAGTACATTTATCACTCAATCTGTCAAACTATGCAGTGCAGTTTGTTCATCCAACAATGACCCATCCATGGTGCAGGGTGCCCATAGAGTACTACTTAGGATTATAGCACACTATGACAAGAGTATTAGACATGAAGGATATAAACAGTGCTTGTGCATGGTCAAGGAGTCTTTAAGGATCAGTCATGTTACACACCCAATGTCTAACGTGTGTAATGGTATTCTGTTTTTACTTAATGGAGATGTCATGAAGGAGATTTGTTGTTTTGGCTTATATGACGAATGCAAGGAGGTGAGTGTTTTTGAGGACCTGTCCAGACAAGTGTGAAAACAGAGATGTTACACCTGAACTGCACTGCTCTTGACCGAGTTAAGGATTTTTTTGCAACTTTAAGTTCTAAATTTTAGGTGCGTTTGATCTCATCAACATGTAATTATTTGCACTATACAAATATAGATTATTATATTATTTTTATTTTGATTGAAAGTTTGATATTCTAATTTTTCCCTAAAGGTCCAATCAATTGCAGTTGACATACTAGAGAATTTATTTCTTGGTCGCCTCAGTATGCGCACCCAGCTTTGGAGAAGACTACTAGATGTAATCATCCCTTCACTACCCCACTTAGGTGGTTATATAGGTACTCACCCTACCCTAGACCAATGTCTGTTGGAGATAATAGCTAGTACCGGAGCAATGGACAGTGGTCTGGTGACAGCAGATGGACAAGTCATGTCTCTACAACCTCTACAACAACTTAGAGCAGCATTACGCTTATTGTTCAAACAGGATCCTAACCTTAGAACCCAGGGATTAGCTGTCATTGTAGGACACTTGACATCAGATAAAACAAAGACCTGGGGACAAAGACTTTTTCAAAGTCGACAGTCAGAGAATCTTCGTGATTTGTTTGTTGTTGATCAGTTGACATCAACCATGCATTCCCATACTCCTGTGAGTCATCCAAGTGTAGAGAAGACTGAGATTAACAAGTTATGGTCTATTTATTCTTCAAAACATATGGACTGGAGTATTAGGAAGTCTGCTGCCGAACAATTATCTATCATTTTGCAAGGTAAGGAATGCTCAATTTCATGTGTTTTGAAGCACAATGAGTTTTGAGAGTTCATATTTGGCTATTGCATTTCAATCATTCTGATGAAGTCGAGACACACAGTATAGCAGTTATATAAACTTCCATGATTCATCGTGCTTCAAACACTATAGATTTTTTATGAAGAAAATGGTTTACAAGCTGGCTAATTTACAACCATAATGCATAAATATTCTGCAAACTTGCACCTTGAAGTACATAGTCATTCATTCCCCTCTTCAAAATCAATTTCCACTTTAAATTTGACAGTTCTCTCAAGATTATACTAACTTTCTTTGCCTTGTAGATCCTGATTGGCATACAGAGTTATTAGACCTAAAAGTAGATGAATCAACAGTGAATATCCTACTAGAGATCTTAGAGACCAGTGCTTGTACACATACACCTACCACGCCCGCCCCTTGTATGGAACTTGTACCCCCTTGTCTAAAAATCCTACGGCTGCTGACAGAATATAGCTGGTCATGCCGCCATCGTATAGCCAGTAAAATATCAATATACTCTACTGTAGTTATGTGTGCAGTAGTGTGCCGTCACAGTGTGCAAGTCAACTATGAAGCGGCATGTCTGTTGTCGATTCTTCTATTTGATGAAGTGGCTCTGTCTTCTGTTGATAAAAGTGCATTCAGTCTTCCTGCATTGCTTGTCCAAAGGTAGCATTAATGGAATTTTTTTAAATGTTATCAGTAATGTAAACAGTATAAAAGGGGTACTTGACTAATGTACAATCTGACAAATGAGCTGGAAGTGGAGAGAGAAGTATTATCCTGTAGTCTAGTATAGACATATCCAAGCTTCATGCATATTTCATATGTATTTTTAAAATAGTGTTGCAACCTTATAAACCTTCTTTAAATAAAGTTACTACTACTAATGCTGCCTTCTTTTGAATGCCTATTTCCTAAACTACCAATCAACAATAAATTGATTTGAGGGTTTATAATTTCACATCAACCACAGACAGAACACAGTACATTAAGCACTGCATTAGAAAACTGATAGCTATTTCAAAAAAAAAAAACAAAAAAAACACACACACACATCAAAATCAAGTTTTGAAATGGTTTCAAGATGCAATGAATTTATTTTTAATTTATCTAGGTATCAACTTCCATTCAATACTGCTGTTCATCGTCCAATCAGTGACTACCAGTACCAGGTCCCTCAGGACCCAGACCCCCTAAAATCTTTCCCAGCACTGTCAACATTGAGATTTTATTGGAATCTAGCATGGTATGAAAGTCTTGACAAACTGTGTGGGGTCCAAGGAATAGATGATATTGCACCATCTGGCAATTCACTGTAAGTAGAAAATATTCACTGCAACAATATTTTATTAATTCACATAAATTTACAAAAAAGATATCATACACGCTAATAGCAAACGCTAGTATAGGGGGGAGGGGGGTATATTATATGTATGGTAGAAAATCTAGCCAGTTATCCTTATATAGGATGAAGCATAGTTGAGTATTCAGGATGTAGATCTTATGGTCACGTTGTGCCTGGTTTTGAATCTTTCTCTTGTCACTGTCTGTGATTGTAATTGTCTTGGGTTCGTGGTTTCATTGGTCAAAATACAATATTCTTGTAATATTCATGCTTTCTAAATAGACAAGTGTAGTTTTCTCCTACTTTGTAGCCAGTTGGGATTTTCTTTATTTCCATTAAGCATCATTACAGTTAGATGTCAAGAGCTATTAAATATGTTATTTATATAATTTCATTTTCTTAATTTGGTCCACTGCTGCAATATAGGTTGGCTAGCAATTTTGTTTTGTACATGTATTAATTTAAAAAGCCAAGCTCTCACACTATTCCCACATTTTCAAGTAAAAAAATGGAAATGTGCCAACTAATTTTAGACATATATATATATATATATAATGTGTTTTCATATTTTCTTTCATTTTAGTTACTGCAAGGAATTTCAATGGACCAGTGTTGATCAGCAGATCTTGTCATGTAGCTACACCAAAAACTGGTTAACAGAAAACCTGTCAAATATCAATAAAGCAACATCACACTACCCCGCCATGCTAGCAATGAACAGGTTGCATTCATCACTGGTTGGTGATTTAGGAATGACGTTTAAGGGTACAAGAATAGCTGTGGAGATACTTTATACTTTGCATTGGCAGGATGCTTTAGAAAGGTAAATCCATTTAGAGGTCAATCATTCATTTTTCTTAGATAATACATTCAGTCATTCACTCAATCATTTGGTCATTCATTCATCCATTTATTACATCATTCGATTTTTCAATCATTGACCTTTAGTATTCTTTTAACCATTTAATTCATTTATT